>JACEFZ010018403.1:5000-60000 GCA_014155875.1 Cepaea nemoralis
TTCCGCAGTGAGTGAGTGAGAGAGAGAGAGAGAGAGAGAGAGAGAGAGAGAGAGAGAGAGAGAGAGAGAGAGAGAGAGAGAGAGAGTATTGGACAGTTAAACATGTCTACACAGTGTCCAGTAGGCCACTACACCCCTATAAAAATAATGCAACCATTGCATACCGTGTTTGTTTATTATTATTATTATCTATCTCTCTCCCTCTCTCTCTCTCTCTGTCTCTCTCTCTCTCTCTCTCTCTCTCTCTCTCTCTCTCTCTCTCTCTCTCTCTCTCTCTCTCTCTCTCTCTCTCTTCCCCCCCCCCTCTTTATTTCATCTTTGCTAAGTCAACACAAATATAGTTACGGACCCAGAAGTGTATGCGGTATATGGTGCCGTCTTCACATGTATAGACCAGTCGGTATTGGACCGGCTCCGTAGCGACGGCGTGCGTTGCGTTACACAGCTGCGGCAATTTGTTAGCAATGGTACTGGGCGTTGGTCGTTCACAAAGCAGTGGCAAACTACTGAACATAAACTTGCCAAGAGATCACAAACAGCCAAATATGCCAGTATTGACTGCGACGTCATGTAAAGGATATGCAACTAACTAGCTAGTCGGTACTGCTGAGTGATGTGGTCAATATCATGCCGCCGTCTTGGCTTACATGAACCCGTTGTATGCTGGGATTCCCTGGGAATCCAGGTCAAAGTGGGGATTTTTTTTTTCGCTCGCTCGCTTTGAACTCAAGCGTAGTTCATACGCACTATTTATAGTAGTGATGGGTGAATTTTGCGCGGGGATTAGCTTTCTCTATTAACAGTGTCCGTCGCCATCATTCGAACCCACTGCGACTTCAAAGGTACTTGTAATTTACGTCCCAAATACTAGGACGACAGGTCAACATTTTAGTGCTGCTGTTCGTTGTAGGGTTGAACCGCTTACCTCGGCATCAGCACGCCGGATGTTTAAGAACAGATGTTCTTACCCATTCGGCCGTGCTGACCTGCCAAAGTGGGATTCTAAAACAACCACCTATCCGGCAGGCCAGCGTGACAGCTACACGCTCAGTTCTATTAGGCGGGTGAGGGGGGGAGGGGAGGTGTCTAGTTGATAGGGAATTACGCTGATAGTGTCGTGAGCGCAGGCCGATCGAGGGTTCGTGGCCTGTGCTCGTCGTCCGCCAACAGAGGAAGCAACTGGCCACTTATCGCTCAATGCACTCAAATCTACAAAATGTGATGGCCCCAGCATATTACAAACACTTGGCAGAAAATTGCAAAGGGAAATTAAAAGTATTGTAGACATGGACGGGTACGAATGATTCCATATACCAAGTTGAGTGGTCTCGAAGAATGGTGTCCCCCTCGAGTGCTTGAGGCCCCTGGTGCAAGCTCTGGTGAGGGCCGGGAATTTTTCACGTGGATTTCTAGTAACAAATTTTCCCCCTGTCTCTGGGTAGTGCCTGCTTGCTTGCTTGCTTGCTTGCTTGCGTTCGCTGGCTGTGAACTTCAGCGTGAAGTCCTGTATGTCGGTTGAAGACATCCTGTTGTCCAACATCAGTGTGATGTCATACCGGACCTGAGGTTTGCGTGAGTATCCGTTGTCCCAAGTCTGGCTTATTGGTGTGCAGACTGGTGGTACCTCGCCGTGCAGGCAGATACTCTCCGACTTCGGAAGAATCAGCGATCCTACTACGTTAGCCAGGACCCCAGAGGGACCTTTGCCCAGGACGCACGACTGGGACTGTGTTAGTAAGCCTTGGCCATTATAGAACCTGACCCTGATGCCCTGGAAACACCTCTGCGACCCGTCTCTGGGTAGTGAGATCGGACGCCGGTGTGTACTGTTGCGCACGTAAAAAAGTCACCTGGTAGTTGGAAATCGAAAAAGAGTAGCCTAAAGGCACTGCCCGGGCAAAATTTCGAGTTAAAAATCTACGCAAAGTATTTAAGGATCCTCGCCGGTGCTACGGAATTCGTGCACTGAGCTGAGATTCTCCGGAGTCAGGCTTGAGTTAGGAGTAGAACAGAGCACATATGGGTTACACCCGTGTGCCGTGATGGTGATCCGTCGACTAAACTAAACTAAAACTAAAACTGACAATTAATATAGTTTTGACAATAAATGTAGTGTTGACAATAAATGTAGTGTTGACAATAAATGTAGTGTTGACAATAAATGTGGTGTTCACAATAAATGTGGTGTTGACAGTAAATGTGGTGTTGACAATAAATGTGGTGTTGACAATAAATGTGGTGTTGACAATAAATATAGTGTTGACAATAAATATAGTGTTGACAATAAATATAGTGTTGACAATAAATGTGGTGTTGACAATAAATGTGGTGTTGACAATAAATGTAGTGTTGACAATAAATGTAGTGTTGACAATAAATGTGGTGTTGACAATAAATGTGGTGTTGACAATAAATGTGGTGTTGACAATAAATGTGGTGTTGACAATAAATATAGTGTTGTCAATAAATGTGGTGTTGACAATAAACGTGGTGTTGACAATAAATGTAGTGTTGACAATAAATGTGGTGTTGACAATAAATGTGGTGTTGACAATAAATGTGGTGTTGACAATAAATATAGTATTGACAATAAATGTGGTGTTTGCTATAAATGTAGTGTTGACAATAAATGTGGTGTTGACAATAAATGTGGTGTTGACAATAAATATAGTGTTGACAATAAATGTGGTGTTGACAGTAAATGTAGTGTTGACAATAAATGTGGTGTTGACAATAAATGTAGTGTTGACAATAAATGTGGTGTTGACAATAAATATAGTGATAACAATAAATGTGGTGTTGACAATAAATGTAGTGTTGACAGTAAATGTAGTGTTGACAATAAATGTGGTGTTGACAGTAAATGTAGTGTTGACAATAAATGTAGTGTTGACAATAAATGTAGTGTTGACAATAAATGTCGTGTTGACAATAAATGTGGTGTTGACAGTAAATGTGGTGTTGACAGTAAATGTAGTGTTGACAGTAAATGTAGTGTTGACAGTAAATGTAGTGTTGACAATAAATATAGTGTTGACAGTAAATGTGGTGTTGACAGTAAATGTGGTGTTGACAATAAATGTAGTGTTGACAATAAATGTAGTGTTGACAATAAATGTAGTGTTGACAATAAATGTGGTGTTGACAATAAATGTGGTGTTGACAATAAATGTAGTGTTGACAGTAAATATAGTGTTGACAATAAATGTGGTGTTGACAATAAATGTAGTGTTGATAATAAATATAGTGTTGACAGTAAATATAGTTTTGAGAGACTTTCGAAACTACTGAACGTTATACTTTAATAATGTATGACAAATCCAAGAAAGAACAGTGTCCCACGATACACACGAAAACACTCGTGGCGGCATTTAAGAGTCAGCGAATATTACGAGTTAAACAACAAAAAATTACAATATGGGGCGTAGGCGGTATTATTTTTGTGAGGCAGAAACAAAACAAAAGAACCAAACTAAACATCTGTTTGGAAATGGTCGTTTCTGTTGCTGACAGCTAGTACTACTTAAAGGCTTGTCGGTGGGCTGATTTTATGGAAAGAGATTTGGTCGTTTGTAGGAGACAGCGATGCACAGAGTATTAGAAGTGTGGTCCGATCCGGCAGAGATTGCGAGCCTGGAATTGAGGGTTTCAAGTCAACGAGTTTTCCAACTGATAAGAAAATAACTGCTGTACCAGAATAGCCGACGCATTCTAATATTAGAAACGCCAGGAGTTAAATAGCTTGCCAGCCACGTATTCCCTCATTTAATACTACATATTATATGGCCGCAATAAAAATTGTTATAATACCGTCTGATAGTTTACCTGCTTTGAGTGTCTTGATTTCGTGATCAACAACCACTTCAAAAGACGTCACACGTAGACTGGCCATAGTAATGCAGAGGTTAAACTGTATTAACAGCCAATGCCACACCACCAGCAAAGAAATTACAACAAGAACATGCTTCTTTCACGTGGCAGCAGACTGATGTTGGTCATGGACCAGTTCACAGACACAGGGGAAGTTGGTCGGGGCGGTTGAACTTAAGGGCGTACATAAACATTCTTAGAATACCGCTGACAAAGAAGAAGAAAAATACTGACATTCAACAAGGTATGAACACTAAATAAAACAAGCTCATAAACTTAGACACTGAAATACTTTGGCCACATTAAATATTAGTGGTTTGTAAAGAAAAGTGATGGAAAGCATGGTTCATGGAAAAAGAAGCAGGGGACGGCTAGTACGAAGGTGGACACGGAGCATTGAAGACACCCCGGGTATGAAAATGCATGAGGCAGGGGAATTTGCAAAGAATTCAGAATCTTTATAGCGGGCCGTCATTAGATCGACGTTCGGCAAAGAACCTGCTACATAATGAGTTGGCCCACGCGCTTATACACGTCCTCTCGACACTAGCCATTGGATATCTTCCTTATACTTTGGTGACAATCCAGTCTCTTGTGTCAGTTTCCAAATAATTCTGAATACTCATAAGTATGACATTCGACTCGATTCAACCATTACCCCTACCCGTTCATCCTCAAAAAGAAGTTATATTACAGTCCATCCCTGGCTCAGAATATTAATCCTATGACTGAGTCAGCCACAAATAGCGAGAGGAGAGAAGTACTTAAATATACGGCGGTGTCAAATCCAGCAAACAGTTACCATCACCTTAGGTAGCGGATCAGACGTCTAGATTTTTCGGATAAAGTCGAAAAGTTAGGATGACCTGTCTGCCTGTTGATCTCGTTAAACGCACATCGGTAGTTGGAAAGAGTAGGCCGTATAGGCAGCTTCCCGGGCTAAAGTTATAAATGAAAAAAACCTGAATTAATAACAGCGTGTTTCTGTTGTACACACATTGGATCCTCGTCGATTCCATGGGTTCGTGCACTGTGTTGAGGAAACTCATTGTGTGATCTATGGGAAAAGATTGGACACATATGGGTATATGCGTGTATGATCTATGGGGGAAGAGTGAACACATATGGGTATATGCGTGTGTGATCTATGGGGGAAGAGTGGACACATATGGGTATATGCGTGTGCAGTGACAATGATCCTTTACAAACCAAACCAAACTATTAACGTCCTCTTTCACTCTTTTTCCCTCACTCACTCACTCACTCATTCACTCACTCACTCACTCACTCAATTACTCACTCACTCACTCACTCGTTAGTTTTCAATGGCAACTACTTTTCTTATTTTTATCCTCATTCTCGACCCTCGTAACGTAAATAGTTATCTTGTAGATGCAATTTAAACTAGTATTGTTGAAATAATTGTCATTTTGCGAGAAAGCCAACCACAATCGTGATTCGGAATTACATACATAATTGCTACATTTCCCGTTCATGTGCTACTCATGCGCTATTTACGCACGTAATGACTGCATATCGACCTCATATTACTTATTTATGCTACTGTTGTTCTAATCGGCTACTTTAAATTGCCCACTATTAGGCACTCGAAAGCAAGCCTGGAGGATTCATGTTGAGAATTCGATGGTCAATCTGTGGGAAATGTGTAGTGGTTATATAAAGGCATTTTTGTCAAGTTTAATACTCTGTAAATAATTGATTGCACGCTGTTCTGGCTACGTATAAGTGAAGACATCGATGTCTGCTATTGGAGGAGATGAAATAAGTAGAACTGCAGTAAAGCTGTAAAAATACAATGATAAAATCACCAATAACGGAAAATGGAATTTGTCAGCTTTACAAGAGCACATTAACATGTGACAAAATGGACATTGCGGCAATAAGGCCTTCCACAACATATAAAAACAAAAATATATTGATGTAACTATATTAGGTTTTGTTTATTAAAAAAAAGGTCTCAGCTTGGGTCCTGGTGGTGCCTGAATAACGGGGAACAAAAAAGCACAGTGTGTGCCCACTGTTTTCTGTGATATGTAGATTGTAGGTCTACCACTGGAAATACTAGAGGAAAAATTCTACGGGGAAGGAAAAGAGGACGTGAAAGAATACTGAGTTTCAGACAGGCAGCGCTGAAGAGATTTGCGGAGATCATTAACACCGAGTGTTAAACAGGCAGGGCTAAAGAGATTTACAGATGTCGTTAACACTGAGTTTCAGACAGGCAGAGATACAGAGTTTACGAAGAACATTAACACTGAGTCTCAGACGGGTAGAGCTGAAGAGATTTACTGAGAATATTAACATCGTGTCTCATGCAAGCACACGTGAAGAGACTTACAAAAACAGTAACACTGAGTCTCAAAAAGAGATTTACTGAGAACTTTAACATTTAGTTTGAGACCGACAGAAGAGATTTACGGAGATAATTAACAATAAGGTTTAGACTGAAGAGATTTGCCGAGAACGTTAATGTTGAGTCCGAGACAGACAGAGAAGAAAAGATTTGCTGATGACAATGAACAGTGCCGATGACAAGGAACAGTGAAGTGTCATGATCACACGCCTTCAGCATACGTCTGTGTGTCACGGAAAAACACCGTGAGTAACCAGTTGATGCCAATAACGGCATTCTGATTAAACGGGATGATTTCACAGCCACAACTATTTTAACTAACAGATAAAACAAATCAGATGTCAACCTTCACAGGTCGGGCAAAATTAACAGCTGCAGATGTGTAGGGGAAGTGAGTGAGCTGAATCATACATCGCTTTGACAGTTTATCAACAGTCAGAGACAAGCGAAATTGCCAGCTAGGGACAGGAAACAGTCCGTCTGTCATTTAGAATTTCCCAACATCAAACGGAAGGATGGCTGTGATTGTCACCACTCGACAGAAGATTGGCAGCTTGTTGGGGAAACCCGTTGTTGTATCCATACGGTAACTCGCTAGTTGGTTTTGGGAGTCAAAACAAGTGATGACAACTCTGACAGTGACTAAGCCAGGGAGGATATATTCTTGACAATGGGTGATATGTCCAAATAACACCTGTGTGGACAGGAAGAATACCGTCACGTGACCAATTTTAGGGTTTGCCAAAAACCATGATTGGAGAAGGGAGTTGAACTAAAACCGTTGATTGAGGCGGACGTGCTTCGGCACTGCGGTTCTGATTGGAAATATGTCTACCGTGTGCGAATTGAGTTAATTTAATTTTACACGTGCCTGTCATGGCAAGAGTAGATGTAATTTGATCTAACTGCGGTGTTGCCTAAGGTTCCCTCTGGTCGGGATGAAGCACACAGAATCATTGAAAAATCCGATCCCGGATAAGTTATGATGCAGAAAGATTGGCCAGCCACCTTCTAAATGGGTCGGTGCTAGAAGAAGCTGATACACATGGCTCAGTGGAGCTGAATGGTAGAAGTATCCTACAGGATAAGTACCGAATGAGTTGTAGGTCATACCAGTCTTTAACACACCAGTAGTGATGGATGTTCAGTCCACGTATGACGAGAACAGTAGCGACTGATGTTCACATTGGAGGAAAGATAACATTTAAGTGTAGTTGTTCCACGTATCAAGGAAATCAGAACTGTCAGACAATATCTAGTAAATAAAGCAAGCCATTTTAGTCTAGATACAATGACTGTGTAAGAGTGAAAACTATAGAACCTATCGCAAGAAGAAAACGTCATGTTCATAGGACAGTGTTCCATGTTTTTTTCACTGCGCCGGAATTATGAAGCCTGAGTTTCTATAAACTATTAGGAACAGTTGTGTTAGGAACAATAATAGTATTTTTCACGGATTATATTTGAATGGGATTCAGATCTCATGGTCATCAGAGCTCCTGGAGGAGGACATGTCTGGAGAGAAGGACACGACTTCGGTGAGGTCCATTGTGATGAGTCTTGTGATGTCGTGTGATCCTTGCCATGATGAGTGGACTCTGAACATGAAATCTGTGGTCTGACCTATACATTTACATTAGAATACACGACACACATTTTCTTCGCATACACGTCTCATATACGTTACACGTTTCTTTTAATAAATTAATCTTTATTAATTTTTAGAAGCAAGAGTTGTTGAATATGTTGCGTTGGGGGAGAATGAGAGGGGGCATAGTACGACAGTGAGAGAGTGATAGGAATAGGTGTCCATGGGCTGATGGAGTGTCTTGGACGGAAGCTGGTGGATTCTCCAGGATATTGATAGGGAAAAAATATTATAATGTGGGTGTTGACTCTCCTCACTCCAGGGACTACACTTTAAAGGAGGACACGACACTGTGGACGGATTGACCTTTCCTTCCAGAACAGTAAGCAAATTAACCGCTACCTATTTCATGAGACCATGGCTGTACTGGCGGAGGGAAAAGCCTAAAGAATCAAGTAGTTGAGGGAGATTAAACTCGGACGACTTATTAAATGAAAACACCAACGTAGTGCGGTACTGATGGACGATAATGCATACGTGGCTAGGGTATTTTGGAATCATGTAAATAGTGTGGGGAAACATCTACATCGTCATGGCCGGAAGAGGGAAACATATGCATCGTCATGACCTGGAGAGGGAAACATATACATTGTCATTGCTCGGAGAGGAAAACATATACATCGTCATGACCTGGAGAGGGAAACATCTACATCGTCATGGCCTGGAGAGGGAAACATATACATCGTCATTCCCTGGAGAGGGAAAAATATACATCGTAATTCCCTGGAGAGGGAAACATATACATCGTCATGACCTGGAGAGGGAAACATAAATCGTCATGGCCTGGAGAGGGAAACATATACATCGTCATGGCCTGGAGAGGGAAACATATACATCGTCATGGCCTGGAGAGGGAAACATATACATCGTCATTCCCTGGAGAGGGAAACATATACATCGTCATGACCTGGAGAGGGAAACATATACATCGTCATGACCTGGAGAGGGAAACATAAATCGTCATGGCCTGGAGAGGGAAACATATACATCGTCATGGCCTGGAGAGGGAAACATATACATCGTCATGACCTGGAGAGGGAAACATATACATCGTCATGACCTGGAGAGGGAAACATATAAATCGTCATGGCCTGGAGAGGGAAACATATACATCGTCATGGCCTGGAGAGGGAAACATATACATCGTCATGGCCTGGAGAGGGAAACATATACATCGTCATGACCTGGAGAGGGAAACATATACATCGTCATGGCCTGGAGAGGGAAACATATACATCGTCATGACCTGGAGAGGGAAACATATACATCGTCATGGCCTGAAGAGGGAAACATATACATCGTCATGACCTGGAGAGGGAAACATATACATCGTCATGGCCTGGAGAGGGAAACATATACATCGTCATGGCCTGGAGAGGGAAACATATACATCGTCATGGCCTGGAGAGGGAAACATATACATCGTCATGACCTGGAGAGGGAAACATATACATCGTCATGACCTGGAGAGGGAAACATATACATCGTCATTCCCTGGAGAGGGAAACATATACATCGTCATGACCTGGAGAGGGAAACATATACATCGTCATGACCTGGACAGGGAAACATATACATCGTCATGACCTGGAGAGGGAAACATATACATCGTCATGACATGAGCGGGAAACATACATCGTCATGGCCTGGAGAGGGAAACATATACATTGTCATTGCTCGGAGAGGCAAACATATACATCGTCATGACCTGGAGAGGGAAACATATACATCGTCATGACCTGGAGAGGGAAACATATACATTGTCATTGCTCGGAGAGGCAAACATATACATCGTCATGACCTGGAGAGGGAAACATCTACATCGTCATGGCCTGAAGAGGGAAACATATACATCGTCATTCCCTGGAGAGGGAAACATATACATCGTCATTCCCTGGAGAGGGAAACTATACATCGTCATGGTCTGGATAGGGAAACATATACATCGTCATGGCCTTGAGAGGGAAACATAAACATCGTCATGGCCTGGAGAGGGAAACATATACATCGTCATGGCCTGGAGAGGGAAACATATACATCGTCATTCCCTGGAGAGGAAAACATATACATCGTTATGACCTGGAGAGGGAAACATATACATCGTCATGACGTGGACAGGGAAACATATACATCGTCATGACCTGGAGAGGGAAACATATACATCTTCATGGCCTGGAGAGGGAAACATATACATCGTCATGGCCTGGAGAGGGAAACATATACATCGTCATGGCCTGGAGAGGGAAACATATACATCGTCATGGCCTGGAGAGGGAAACATATACATCGTCATGACCTGTAAAGGGAAACATATACATCGTCATGACCTGGAGAGGGAAACATATACATCGTCATGACCTGGAGAGGGAAACATATACATCGTCATGACTTAGAGAGGGAAACATATACATCGTCATGGCCTGGACAGGGAAACATATACATCGTCATGATCTGTAGAGGGAAACATATACATCGTCATGACCTGGAGAGGGAAACATATACATCGTCATGACCTGGACAGGGAAACATATACATCGTCATGACCTGGAGAGGGAAACATATACATCGTCATGGCCTGGAGAGGGAAATATATACATCGTCATGGCCTGGAAAGGGAAACGTATACATCGTCATGGCCTGGAGAGGGAAACATATACATCGTCATGACCTGTAAAGGGAAACATATACATCGTCATGACCTGGAGAGGGAAACATATACATCGTCATGACCTGGAGAGGGAAACATATACATCGTCATGGCCTGGACAGGGAAACATATACATCGTCATGACCTGGAGAAGGAAGCATATACATCGTCATGACCTGGAGAGGGAAACATATACATCGTCATGACCTGGAGAGGGAAACATATACATCGTCATGGCCTGGACAGGGAAACATATACATCGTCGTGACCTGGAGAGGGAAACATATACATCTCATGACCTGGACAGGGAAACATATACATCGTCATGATCTGTAGAGGGAAACATATACATCGTCATGACCTGGAGAGGGAAACATATACATCGTCATGACCTGTAGAGGGAAACATATACATCGTCATGACCTGGAGAGGGAAACATATACATCGTCATGACTTGGAGAGGGAAACATATACATCATCATGACCTGGAGAGGGAAACATATACATCGTCATGACTTGGAGAGGGAAACATATACATCGTCATGACCTGTAGAGGGAAACATATACATCGTCATGACTTGGAGAGGGAAACATATACATCGTCATGACTTGGAGAGGGAAACATATACATCGTCATGGCCTGGAGTGGGAAATATATGCATCGTCATGGCCTATAGAGGGAAACATATACATCTTCATGGCCTGGAGAGGGAAACATATACATCGTCATGGCCTGTAGAGGGAAACATATACATCGTCATGGCCTGGAGAGGGAAACATATACATCGTCATGGCCTGGAGAGGGAAACATATACATCGTCATGGCCTGGAGAGGGAAACATATACATCGTCATGGCCTGTAGAGGGAAACATATACATCGTCATGGCCTGGAGAGGGAAACATATACATCGTCATGGCCTGGAGAGGGAAACATATACATCGTCATGGCCTGGAGAGGGAAACATATACATCGTCATGACCTGGACAGGGAAACATATACATCGTCATGACCTGGAGAGGGAAACATATACATCTTCATGACCTGGACAGGGAAACATATACATCGTCATGACCTGGAGAGGGAAACATATACATCGTCATGACCTGGACAGGGAAACATATACATCGTCATGACCTGGAGAGGGAAACATATACATCGTCATGGCCTGGAGATGGAAACATATACATTGTCATGACCTGGAGAGGGAAACATATACATCGTCATGACCTGGAGAGGGAAACATATACATCTTCATGACCTGGACAGGGAAACATATACATCGTCATGACCTGGAGAGGGAAACATATACATCGTCATGACCTGGACAGGGAAACATATACATCGTCATGACCTGGAGAGGGAAACATATACATCGTCATGACCTGGAGATGGAAACATATACATTGTCATGACCTGGAGAGGGAAACATATACATCGTCATGACCTGGAGAGGGAAACATATACATTGTCATGACCTGGAGATGGAAACATATACAACATCGTCATGACCTGGAGAGAATGGTGCGGCTGGGAGTAACCAGAGGATCAGACCGGCGATCAGTAGTCTGAGGAAAGGCTAGAAGGACACATAATCAAACTGCACCTGATGTCATTAGTATTTGGGGCTCTTCGCTGGTTGGTTAGTTAGGGGAGGAGCACGTGGGGGATGTCCAAAGTGCTGTGATGTCGGTTCTTTACTCAACTCAACTCAACTCAACTCAACTCAACTCAATTCAACCAAAGTAGTCAGGAAAATTGCACAGAAAAAAAGCCTTCTGTATCAGTCAGACATGTGTTTTAAAAATCCACACTGATCCAGAGTCAGACAGTTTAAATAATGAGCTTTTGTATCAAGTGACTTACAGTAATTTGTAAATTAATCTGTGGAAACATATGTACATTCAGTACCATTATGGACGTTATTAGAATTAGATATTTCAAAAGAGATTACAAATACGTTCTTGCTGAAGAGTTTCAACAAATACTTACTTTAGAGTTTAAACAACTACTTACTAAAAAGTTTCAACATCTACTTACTAAAGAGTTTCAACAACCCCTTACTAAATAGTTTCAATAACTACTTAAAAAGAGTTTCAACAGTTATTTACTAGTTTTAACAACTGCTTAATAAAGAGTATAAATAATTACATAATGCAGAGTTTAAACAACTACATGCTAGTTTCAACAGCTGCGTAATAAAGAGTTTACGTAATTACGTAGTAAAGTGTTTCAGCAAGGTCTTAATGTCTAAAACTCAGTCAGATCTTACTAAATAGTATCAATAAATTGTTACTGAAGTCTTTCAAAAGTGTCTTAATTAAAAGTTCCAGTAAGTTCTTACAAAGGAGTCCGTGTTAAAAATTTTCAATTAGTCCTTAATAAAGAATATTAGTGCATTCTTACTATACAGTGTCAATATGTTCTTACTGAAAAAAAAAATTTAAATAAATTCTTGCTTATGAGTTTTAATGAATCCTTACTAAAGGGGTTATCAGTACTTTCTTACGAGTGAGAGATTCACTATTTTATTACTAGAAAGATTCAATAAGTTCTTGCTAAAGAGTTCCAATACGTTATTTCACAAGAGTGTCAACTTGTTTGACTTTTGTGACAACTTTGAAGGAGTTTTTCGGAATCATTATTATTTATAACAGTGCATATAAAACCCGACTTTTAGTACCGGAAAGCGAGGAAATTACTAGCCGCCGCCTATGCAACCCATATTATAGTTCCGGAAAGCGAGGAAGCTACTATCCACCTCGTGTGAAACTCGACTTAAAATGCCAGAAGGCGAGAAAACTGCTAAGTTACCACGTATGAGCCCGACTTACTGTGTTAGGAGACCAGGAGACTAATCCTTTGCCACCGCGTATGAACACAACTTGCAATGTTTGGAAGGCGTGAGACTAACCACTGGCCATCGTGAAACTTATATAAAGTTAGTTGCATGTCCCTTACAGAACATCGGAATCAACACCAGCATTTTGGCGGTTTGTGAATTACCTAAATGTACCATACAAGCAAATGGGAACATTCTTAAATTAGTGAATCCATACAACTATCTCGGAACAGTTATAACATCTGATGGGAGGTGCCTTGTAGAGATCACAACAAGAATCGTTATAGCAAAGGTTGCCTGTTGCAAGAAAGAAAACATACTGACCAATAAAAATACTATCAACCGCAGCAAGAAAAAGAGCGTTAAAGTGCTCTATGCATGTGAAACATGGGCAATTAACAGACACCATGAGGAACATCTAATTCTAACAACAGTGGAAATGTGGTTTCTGAAGAAAATGCAAAGAATAACGTTGATGGACAGGAAAAAAAAGGAAAAAAACAACAAACAAAAAAACGAAGGAGACTGTATTACAAGAAACACATGAACATCTTAAATTGTTTCCAGAAATTAGACAAAGGCAATCTTGGCAACGTATCGATTTGTGGTTGTACTCAACTACACCAATTTTGTTCGTGCGTGAGAAGCTATGGTTACCTCCGACGTTTTATTGTCATGTACATTAGTCGGGCTAGAGTCTCCACAACGGTTCGTGGAGGAACCGGGCGGCCTAGTAGAATGGAGTCCAGCCAAAGTTTCTGAAGGAGAAAGGCGGAGGTTCACTGGAGGGATCGACCAGCCTAGTATATTTGTTCGGGTAGACACTTGGTATCCGCTATATGGGGGATATGTTATGCAGACATTCCCGTGTGCGGGGATTCAGGGTAATCATACTCCAGAAAGGAATTAACTACAAGTTTGCGGCTGAGAGATTACAAAGATACCCGTAAACGTTCAATGGCTAATTGAGGATTATCACATGCCATGGACGGCTGCAGGGGATATATATGTATAGCTGGTATAATGATTATTATGACGAGCTCGCATACTTAGGAATTGCTACGACGGACATCATCATTCAGCTGATGGTAACCACGTATGGTCAATAAATGTCTTATTTTGAAGCGTGGCCGGTGGATGTTCCGTGACTGCTGTGTTGAACATTATCGTTGGACAGTCTCAGTTGGGGATCTTTCATGTTTGAGTATTGATAAGTCCCTTGACGCTTGGTCATGACAGACACGTCTCAGACAGTCAAGATATTTTGGGCATGTTATGAGGAGGAATAAACTAGAACACTTTGTGACAGCTGGCAAAATTTATGGGGAAATTCGGACATCAACACAGACCTGGTGCACGACTGTTGATCGTATGAGATGGTGAGCCGCAACCGCCCACGCTATCAGCATGCACGTGATGAATACATGAAATCTGTCTAACAGGTCACGTGTCGCTCACTATCATTCTGAATACGCGTAGGCGATAACAGGTCACTATCATTAACACTCAAACAAAAAGCCACACAAACAACAAGGCAGAGACGTCTGGACAGGAAGCACATTGAAAGACGGGATACACGAAATGGGAAACGACAGCCCTGAAGTCATTATAACAGGGATCGGTAAATCGATAGTGTCCTAGTGTGAGATGGTTCGATAATTGTTTGAGAACGACGTGAAAACGACTTGTGAAGATTCGAGCTGTGAGGGTTCTCTGCGCGGAATGGAATTGTATAATAGGGGTTAGCCTCGTGTTTAGCTCTCACATGTCCTGGCTGATATTTCTGTTTGTATCTTTGTCCTGAACAGGCGCTGTGGCTTAGGGGATAGTAAAACAGCGCTTCGCAATTCCCCGAAACACCAAGATGAGGGTTCGGAATCAGCCACGGGTGATTTTTTATGCAAATCGCACATTGCGTTGGTTTCGATCGTATAAGGCGTTGGATTAGATGGTATGGGTCGTTGGATTAGATGGTATGAGTCGTTGGATTAGATGTGTCACAATGTTATTGACAGATAGAATTGGATATGATTATATCCAGTGGTATGTCTGTATGAATACTCTGCGGGTATACTTATGAATAGCTATAGGCACTGGATAACACCGTTTTTTCGCGCACAGAACTTTATTGCTTAAGAAGAGACATGATGAAAACATACACTATTCCCAGAAACCACGTTGGAACAGGTAAATACACACTACTGCCTTCGATCGGCTTTGTGACACCACTAGTCGCACCGGACTCTTTCCCGTGTCCGAACTCAACTGAATGCCTGGCTAAGTTTCCCTCTTTAGGCGAAACACCGAATAACTGGCTGGTTGCCTTAACGTAGCCCAAATACTCTACTCTCCTGGCTAAGCCTCAGAACTCCACTGTCTGGTTAAGTCTCCCTCCCTTAGCCCCAGACTAAATGCCTGGCTAAGTCTGCCTCACTTACCCTCTGACTAAACTTTCCAATTTGCCCAGACTCCTGTCTTTATTCACTCTTCCCGGGCCTACCCGTGAAAGTCTATTTCACCCTTGAACCAAATTACAATCTCCTCCAACATTACATTTCTGGGGTATTCCTTTATCTATTCTTTCTCCAGCACGTTCTTGCCTCTCTTTAGTGATTTCCTGTTGACCCGTACGTGCTCTAACAATCACGGTGTTGGGGTTCAACCATTTTCTTGGGATTTCTCCTCACCCTCCCTAACCCTACATCCGCATTCCTCCTATCTGACCCCTGTAACCTCGATTGTTCTATTAGATTCTTAGCCTATACTTTCCCTGCCTTGGCGTAAAAAATACGTGCGTTACAGATGGTATGAGTCGTTGGATTAGATGATATGATGCGTTGGATTAGATGGTATTAAGCGTTGGATTAGATGGTATGAAGCATTGGATTAGATGGTATGGGGCATTGGATTAGAGGGTGTGAGGTGTTGGATTAGATGGTATGGGGCGATGGATTAGAGGGTATGAGGCGTTGGATTAGATGGTATGAGGTGTTGGATTTGATGGTATGCGGCATTGGATTTGATGGTATGAGGTGTTGGATTAGATGGTATGAGGCGTTGGATTAGATGGTATTAGGTGTTGGATTAAATGGTATGAGGCTTTGGATTATGTGGTATGAGGTGTTGAATTAGATGGTATGATGCGTTGGATTAAATGGTATGCGGCGTTGAATTCAATGGTATGGGGCGTTGGATTAGATGGTGTGAGGCGTTGGATTAGATGGTATGAGGTATTGGATTTCATGGTATGCGGCGTTGGATTAGATGGGATGGGGCGTTGGCTTTGATGGTATGAGGCGTCGGCCGTTTAAAAAGCTACTGAACTTTAATTGCCTCGCAAATCACAGACGGGGAATACATGCCGAGGCCGATTGCAACTCCAGTAAAGGACATGTAGTTAACCAATTTTTATCTTTGTCCGAACTTCTGCTTGCTAAACGACAGCACCTTCCCATCTGTGATACAAATCTGAATCATCTTCCTTTTGTTCTTCGTTGTTCCTTTTTTTCCGGGGGAATTGTGTCACATCTTGTTATATAGAGGGTGTTCTCTCACCAGTATCGTTCCTTAAAAGTTAGTTGCATATCCTCAGCATATTTTTGGCTGTTTGTGATTTCTTGGCAAGTTTACGTTCAGTAGTTAGCCATTGCTTTCTGAACGATCAGCATTCATACCATTTTATGAAAACCAACGCAAGGCGGTCTGCTGCCAAATCGCCCGCAGCTGTGTTTCGGTTGCAGTGTGCGGGATTACGATTATTGTTCCTAGCTACGTAAACGCCACTACAAAAAATGTTCCAGCGAGAATACACATCTTCTGTGCTGATGACCTAGTCGAGTGTACTTTTGAAGAATATATTAGCACAATCCATAATAGGATGCAGCAAGCCGTATCTGTGTTAGAGGAATGGTAAAAAAACATAACTAGTGAGGATCAATGAGAAAATAAGAAACATGCAGTAATCTTCCTGTCAAATAACACGGCACTTTAAGCTAGTGTTGAATGGGAAAATACTGATTCAGGGTGAAAATCTATTCTTAGCAGTCACCAATGATAGTCGCCTCACATGGCAGTCACAGGTTGAGACAAATCTGACACCAACAAGGCAAAGGATGGCAATCATGATAGAAAACAACAGATTATATTGCTTAAGATGTCTTCTGGTGTGTACTTCTGTCCATTCTTCGCTATGAATACCGATCAATAGATTTGAATTTATTGTTCATGCTGTTTCATTTGTATCGTTGTCTAGACACTATTTTATGTCGTGTGCCAGATGTGCATTGTGTAATGTTAAGATTTTGTGGGCCGTGTATTTCTTTGAATCAATTAACTGTACCAGCTGTCGCCGCGTTTTCATCTTTACTTTTTTTTTCCTTTCTGTCACAAGTGCTTTAGCTGTGTTTCGCGTATATAGACTACCTTTGTGGTTGATGGTCGAGCGGTTAGATCAGCGGTCTTTTAAATTAAACGACACAGGTTCTAATCCTCGAGGCAGCCATCTCCTTTTTTTTTTAAATTCTTGGTGAAAGCCCGAGGGGAGGTGGGAGAGAGAGAGAACGAACGAACGAACAAACTTTTTTTTAAAAGGGTAACAAATTGGGCACGCAGGCCCGTCTTACATTCGTCCCTTTCAATCACTCATCTTTCATTCATCAAATGTGCATGTTACATTAACTTAGGGGGGAAAAAAAAATTGTCAAATGGATTTTGTAAGCATAAACAATGCATATTACGCATGATACATTCACCTGAGGAAAAAAAAAACATTATCAAATGAAAGTTGTAAACATAAACAGTGCATATTGCAATGTTGTGAGACACATCCCCCATCCACCCTCATATCCCGCAGCCACCAACACATTCCCCACCCACCAAACCCCCCCCCCCACCCACCCACACATACCTCCACGCACTCACACAGAACCAGGCAAACATACATGCCGCCACCCACCCACTGATTCCCCACCCACACACATTTCCCCACCCACACACACATCCTGAGAGAGAGAGAGAGAGAGAGAGAGAGAGAGAGAGAGAGAGAGAGAGAGAGAGAGAGAGAGAGAGAGACTGTCTGTGCATTGAATTTATCTTCTTCGTGACGCCTTTATTTATGCGTTATTGCTTATGTGGTATAATGTTTTAACCGTACTGTCCTGTCCAGTTGTAACACAAAACCCACGCTTTCTCATTTGTTACATTAAATTAAGTTCTTTTGGCCCCTAGTGTTATTAAGCCATTTAGACGCACATGTTTATTTTAACTCTTTATGCCTCAGGCAGTATAGTTTCAAAGTAATAGAATTGAAGTAACAGGTTTCAGATACCTAAATAGACAAGATGTATGAGTCCTGATACCATCCTGCGAGACTCAGTCTCCATCACCATCCTTCTAGTCTCAGCTTCCAACACCACAATTTGATTCTTAGTTCCCATCACAATGGTTTGAGCCTCAATCTCGAACACATTTCTTCGAGTCTCAGTTCACGGCACCATTTTCCGAGCCTCAGTTCCTTCTATAGCCTTCTATCCTCGTCCTCAACACCATCCTTGGATCCTTACTCACTAAAACCACCCATGGATGTTCATTCCCCAACACTATCCTTGGATCCACACTCCTAAAACCATCTTTGGATCCTCACCCCTTCGAAGCGTTGTCCCCCAAACCATCTTCTGATCCTTGTAACTCAACACAACCCTTCCCTCCTCAGTTCTCAACGCCATTCTTCGTTCCTTGCTTCTCAACACCAACCTTCGTTCCTGACTTTCTAACACCATTCCCTGATCCTTGTTCCCCCCAAACCATCCTCGTATCTTTGTTCACCAACACCACCCTAGTTCCCCCAAACCGTCCTTGGATCCCCAACCCTCCACGTCATCCTTGGTTCCTCACTTCTCAACGCCAACCTTGGAGCAGAAAGAAGCAATAGTACCTGGTACCGGAGTAAAATAGTGTTAAGCGTACGCTTGTGGAGTCCTGACACCTGAGTGTGACATTAACGGCAATCAGCATGGAAGACCAGCAGCAGGACTGCCATTATTCCGTCATCAGCGGCTTAAAGTGGCAGTTAATTGATTCATGAACAAAATATGAAAAGCCGCAGCCGTACACGATTTGTGCCGTTTTTGCCAGCTTTACCGATTAGTGTCTGTCTTTGGTGATATGCGAATTGGATGTTTCATATTTTTTAGTTCTTTTGGGGAAGTTTTTTGTTGATGTTAGATTTATTGTTTTTCGTCATGTCCGTCTTCTGTCCTTTATTCCCCATTGAAGCATAGGAGCCCAACCAACTCATACCAAACCGTCTTTTCTGTTGCTATCTTCTGCAGCTGCGTCGAATTCCTGCCCATTAATATTATTTCATCTCTGTCACTAATGATACCCTCCGTGTTTTAAATCTCCGTCTATTTCGTTTTCCTGCGTGGTTACAGTGAAAAGGCTTTTTTAGTGATACTTAAAAAAAATAGTTAGTTGCATATCTTTTACTAGATGTTTGCAGTCAACACCAGCATTGTTTGCTGTTGTTGGTGTCTTGGCAAGTTTACGTTCAGTAGTTTGCCATTGCTTTCTGAACGGCTGGCAACTATACCATTTCGTAAAAAAACAGCGCAACGCGGTCTGCGGCCAAATCACACACAGCTGTGTTTCGAACGCTGGTATACGGGATCAAGAAACGCGCCCGTAACGCATTTCGCCACGGCGACCGGCTTATAGTGATGCTGCCATTAAGTATTTTCAACGTCTTTCCCTCAAACGTCGATTATCTAGAATCTGCCTAGTTCTCTTCCCAGTAATTACAAGCATTAAATATTCTTTCATATCAGTTTAGTTCTATTCTGCGGAGGACTAATTAATAGTTTTTTGTTGGTGTAGTTTATAAGTAATTGTTTTAGCCATTCTCTGCGTTTCCAATCCGTACATCCTTACTGATTTAGCGTTAGGGACAAATGTATTCATCAATTGTGAAAGAGAGTGGATTGAAGTTCCGGAAGACATGACGGACTGGCACAGTGTAATATTAACACTGGGTCGTGAGTGCAGAGAATGGGCAGCTGGCTGCACTGAGTTTGAAGTGCAACAGCTGATCCAGAGCAACACACATCAAGGTGACATAGTCATCTACACCGATGGGTCAGTGGTGAGAAACGGAGTAGTGGCTGGGGCTTTATTCCAAAGGCTAATGGGCGAGTAGTCTTGAAAAATGAGAGTCTGGCATATGGAACTACGACCTCCAGCATGAGAATGGAGGTGGAGGCAATAACAGCAGCATTCCGGTGGCTAGAGGAGACTACTACAACACACGTTGTATTAATTACGGATTCAAAGAGTATGCTTAGTAAAGGGAAGTTTCGTGTAGAATGGCTCTCGTCGCTTCAGATGTCACAGATTGTGAGAATTGTATGGATATTTTACCCTGGCCATGCGGGGGTACGGGGGAATGCACATTAAATTCCTGCATCAAAATCCGGTAATCTGTTTGTATGTCTGTCTGTCCCTCTGTCTCTGACCCCTCCCCATTTTCTCCATCTTGCTCCACCAATCTCCGGGTTCTGCAGCTTCTGCACGTAACACATTGTAGCTCCCCTGTTATATTATTTGTTGTGCTTAAATTGCATCAACAGCCTCCCCGTATGTTCCATTCCCTTTACCTTTCCTGGCCCAAACTGATAGTAATATCTGTAATGCATCATTAATCATGATTCTATTTCTGGTTTGTACTAGTATAGTATATCTGACCCAGGAGGGGAAGGGTGGTTAAATACACTCACTCATTATAGCAGGTTATTAGTCATATTTAAGAGGTTATCTCCCAGACTCCAGTCTTGTGTGTAGCAATCTCCCAGACTCGTTTTGTTTGTAGCAATCTCCCAGACTCCAGTTTTGTTTGTAGCAATCTCCCAAAACCCAGGTTTTAATTTTTTTTTTTTGTAGCCATCTCCTATCCTCCAATTTTGTTTGTAGCAAAATAGTCTAACTAGCCGGTTTAGCCACGATATTTGCTCAAGCTTACATATTTTGTTCCATTTGTCACTATTGTAATCCTTGTGGGTTTTGGAAGATTGCATTTCCTCTATGTTCGTGTTTGAATTGCCCATTTATGCATGCGATTATTTGCATGTCTGCTGCACACTGAAGTTCTTTCCTTCTTGAACAGACCCATCTTTCTGTATAAAGAGCAGCTTGTAAATTTATATTATGAAAATCTGCTAGACTGGCTACGAGATTTTACAGATAAAATTGTTTTTAATTGTATGTCCTTCACAGGACGTAGCAGTCAACCCCAGCATTTTGGCTGTTCGTGATTCCTGGGCAAGTTTTACGTTCAGTAGTTTGCGATTGATTTCTGAAAGACCGGCACCTATACCTTTTTCGAAAAAAACCAGCACCGCTGTGTTTCGAACCCGGGTATACGGGATTACGAATCGTGTCCGTAACTTCTTCGCCACGGAGACATCAAAATCACGTGTCATGCCGGCTGGCGTAGGTGTTTATGATTTTCCACAGATCTCGGTCTTTGGTGTTCTGGATCAACTCTGCTGATGATATTCCTCCATGCCACCGTCTCAATCCATCCAGCATCATTTCTCTTGGTATGCCTCTCTTCCCCTCGATCTTTCCAGTTGTCATGATGTTCTCCAATGCCTCTCTTCTCATCACATGGCCAAAGAAAGTTGTTTGCCTCTTTTGTATTGTTGTTCTAGTTTCATTAGCCTCATTCAGGCAGCTGTTGTTAGTTACTTTGGCAGTCCAAGTAATTCGCAACACTCGTTTTAGGAACCACAACTCTGTTGCTTCTAAGTTCTTTCTAATCCCAATTTCTTTCCAAACGTCCAACCTAAATCCGAACGAACGAACGAACGAACGAACGACCGACCGAACGAACAATCTTTATTTACGTATGGGCTAAAAAAAAAAAAAACCAGCCTAACAAATTGCGCCTTTTGTCTTCATCTGTCAATACATGATTTTTTTTTAAAGGTAATGACATGTTCATTCCTCTGGCTTATAATTGGGATATATTGTGCCTTTAGTTATTTCAGATACTGCATATTTTATTTGTTGATTTGTGTTTTCCGTCGCCATTGTAATATTCATGTTTATCTCTCGACTTACTTCATAAGAATGCATTATGTTATATATTTGTGTTATTGCACATGGTGCAGGTTTTATGCTCATATTTCCTGCTTTAGTATACACAGCTTTAGATTATTTAACTTCAGTTTGTGTATTTTACATTATAAGAGTTGATTCCAGTGGATACATCTTTATTTTTGTAGTATATTGATGACTTAACCTTGCTTTGTATTTCTCTAGGGTTTTCTGTTTTTAACATGTTTTCCATCGTTGTAGTTTCATTGCGTTGGCTCGTGTAATTCATTAGTGCTTTTCTATGTTATTCACATGTCTTGAACTGCAGTAAATAATGTTGTAGATTGTTATTAATATATTATTTGCGACCGTTATGAGAGGAGAGGAACTGGAACACAATGACGACTGAAAATATTAGCTGTAGAAGAGGCATTGGCAGACCGGAAGACATGATGCTGGGTGGTCTCAGACGGTGGCACGGAGGAATATCACCAGACTTGATCTAGAACACAAAGTACAGAGATCTGTAGATATAGGTGAACGCCTACGTCGTTTGACAGGGCACATGATGATGATGATTATGCCGGAAGCCGTGGTGGCGCGGTAGCTAGCTTGCTTGTCTCTCGACCTGGGGGAAAGGGGGGGGGGTCCTGAGCTGGAATCCCCATGAAGGCGGGGATCTTTCATGTCACTGAACTGGTCGTCCAAGTCCAGCCTGTGTGAAATGGGTACCTTGTAACTGCCTGGCTAGTAAAGGCCATCCATCCATCATCTCTCATGTGCCATGCCTATAAGCGTGGGCGGTCATGTTTCGCCATCTTATTCGATCACCAGAGTGATAGCCAATGTAATATTCATCAGAGAGAAGTAAATGCGACGTCATGATATTGCCCACATCACCCATGGAGTGCTGATTTGTCCAAACACATAGTTCTGGCACAATACACTCAATACTCCTGATAGCTTGCAAATTTACTTATTCTGTTACTAACATTCAATAAAGTTACGGTTTTCTATGGCGAAATATGCAGTTCCCACTCTGTAGTCTCATGTTCAGAAATAACAGTATATATATATTAATATATATATATTAATATATATATATTAATATATATATATATATATATATATATATATATATATATATATATATATATATATATATATATATATACAAAATAAATGTCCAGTTTCCACGTACAATAATAATCCACAATTGAACTGGCTTTAGTATATTGCTGCAGAGAGATGTGTAAACAGTGTGACCAGTTGAAAACAAATACACCGTTTACGGACATTTTAGCATCTCATCTCACCCGTTTCCCCGCCCGAACGTGGGTTGGGGGTGTGTCATGATTACAGCATCTGTAGTGAGTCCTCCGTTGCTCACTCTTATTGTCTCTATCACTCACTCACTCACTCACTCACTCACTCACTCACTCACTCGCTCGCTCACTCATCACTTACTCACTGTCTGTCTGCCTGCCTGCCTGCCTGCCTGTCTGCCTGCCTGCCTGCCTGCCTGCCTGCCTGCCTGTCTGTCTGTCTCGTAACGCGTAAAAGTATGGTGGAAACATTGCAACATTGCATCTTGTCTATTCTTTAGTGTTATCAGACCAGGATATTTTTTGCCCTCCACTTCTCAGTTTGTCCTCGACTATTCTCTGAGAGAGTATCTATCTGTGGAGATTATGGCGTTTTTCATGCCTCAACCATGCTAGTTTTCTATTGCTCGCCACTGAAAAAAAAAAAAGTACTTTTTGATAACCTACTTCATATTTGTGTATAGTTTTTGTCTCTAGCGTGACCTTTGTTATGTGTTCCCTATGCCACATTTACATACGTTTCCTTTAAGCATTTATTCTCAACTGACTGCATCTTCTAACAGTTACTGCCAACATTTACTGATCATAAATACTGGCCACTTTTTGTTTGTTTGCTTTCTCTCCCTTTGAACTCAAATGTAGTGCATACACGCGCTAGCACGGCTAGTGCACTGGGCTGATTTTTGCGTGTGGATTAGCTTTCCCTATCACCAGTGTCACTCGCCAACAGGCTAACCCACTCAGACTTCTGAGCCACTTGTAATTTACTTTCCCAAATCAAGGACGAGAAGTCAACATATTAGTTCTCTGCAGGACGTTTCGATCGACAGCAGGTTAGTTTTGTAGGCAATTTTATGTTTAATAGTTTGCTATTGCTTTCTTGAGAACTAGCCACAGGAAAGAGGTCAACCGGAAGACCCCAAATGCGATATAAGGATGTGTGTAAACAAGATATGAAAACCCTTGGCATAGATCCAGACATGTGGGGAAGAGTTGCAACAGACAGATGTTCCTGGAGAAGAGATGTACGAAACGGACTGGTGCTATTTGAGCGTAATCTGATCCAGCAAACTGAGGATAGGAGGCACAGGTATAAAATGCAGTCACTTACAGCGGGACCTACCTCGTCTTACAGATGCGGAAACTGTGACAGAGATTGTCACTCTCGCATTGGACTATACAGTCACCAGCAGTGCTGTCAGATGACTCCCCAGCGGCACAACTCTAGTCCTACAAGATTGAAAGAGGCCTACTACTGCTATTGGTTTCTGAACGACAAGTCAACGTTTAAGTCCAACAGACCGACGAGGGGGATGAACCACTGCTGCCACCGACAGTACAAGGAAGTATAAGCATGAGAGATCTTAACATTTTAGCCACGCAGACCTCTACACTTTAAACGCCCCCCCCCCTCAAAAAAAAAAAGAAAGAAGAGGAACCCTAATTCTATCTAAGCTCACGTTCGCAAAGATTGGTGGTCGTGCGCTTATGGGACTAGGTGGAGAAGGCCGAGGAACAGATCGAGAACCCATATGTGGAAAGAATAAGATTGCGAGGGATCGGCAGGGGTTCTGGAAGAATCTCAAAACTGAGACGGAAGACCAGGAGAACATTTAATCAGATAGCGGTGGGAACGATTAGTAGTATGACTCTTCGCTGGCTGTTGAACGAGGGGACTGAGAACGTATGGGAATGTCCTGAGTGCAGTGATGTCGGTTCTTGACTCAACTCAACTCAACTCGCAAAGATTTAAATTTAGAAAAATAAAACTAAAATAAACAGACAGAAGTCTAAAGACTCCGAGTTTACATTACAGCGACAAAGAGAACTTGTACGGATGTCACATATAACAGTCATGACGTGGTAGGGGTGAGAAAAGAGGGTTGGAGTGTGAGGAGGCAAGACAGAACACGAAAGAAAAAGAAGGAAATGTAAGCCTACTAAGTGAATCCGTCTGGGTCAAAGCGGACATTGTCCGCGTTAATACAGTTCACCCGTTAATACAGTTCACCTCATTATCACTGGAAAGTGCGAGGCCGGTTTACAATAGGCCGGTTATTACAGTAACATTGCTTCTGTCCTGTTGATTCCATTAACCTCGTTATCTTTTTACTGATAAAACCAGGATCTCGCATTAAGTGAATTTACCTCCCTCATTGGACTCGACCATTCTGGGTCAGACTCTTTGTTTCCAAAACGTTCTATTACTGTCCCAGTGATACTTTCCCACCAGGATACGCCATATTCCTCTCTCTCTCTCTCCCTCTCTCTCTCTCTCTCTCTCTCTCTCTCTCTCTCTCTCTCTCTCTCCCTCTCTCTCTCTCTCTCCATTTCCCAAATCACATGAACTCACACGAGACCAATGATACTTTCCCACCAGGACACCCATATCCTCTCTCTCTCTCTCTCTCTCTCTCTCTCTCTCTCTCTCTCTCTCTCTCTCTCTCTCTCTCTCTCTCTCTCTCTCTCTCTCTCTCCATTTCCCAAATCACATGAACTCACACGAGACCAGTGATGTATGTGACCTTTGTTCAACAAGATTGTTCTTAAGTGATAGTCGTTATATTTTTATTAATGTACTCCTATAACTGCCGCTTCGTGGCGAAGCAGTTACAGTTGCAGCACGTAATCCCGCATACCCGCGTTCGAAACACAACTGCGGGCGATTTGACAGTAGACCGCCTTGCGTTGGATTTTTACGAAATGGTAAGTGCCGGTCGTTCAAAAAGCAGTGGCAAACTACTGAAAGTAAACTTGCCAAGAGATCGCAACTGCAAAATATAATGGTGTTAACAGCGACGTCCTGTAAAGGATATGCAACTAACTCCTATAACTGGTTACTGTAGAAGTTATTATTGCGTATATCATACTCAGAACCAGGAATCACCATCATCACCATTACCACCACCACCTATCATTATCACCACCATTACCACAACCATCATCATTAACAAATCACCAACGTCACCACAACCATCATCAGTAACATCACCACTACAATTATTATCATCACTACCATTAACCATCCATCATTATAATCACCATAACCACCACCACAACCACCACCATCATCATCACCACTATCACAATATTAATTTCCCAAGGTTTAATGTAATTTTTAAAAAATGTAACAGATAAGATTATCCCAGCTTGACATGTTTCATTATAACGTGGCATTGTTTATTATAACGAGACCTTTTTCATTATAGCAGTACCTGTTTCATTATAACGCGGCATCTTTCACTGCAACATGACATGTTTTAGTATAACGTGGCATGTTTCATTATAACGTGACATCTTCCATTATAACATGTCATGTTTCAGTATAACATGTCACGTTTCAGTATAACGTGTCACGCTTCAGTATAACGTGCCACGTTTTAGTATAACATGTCACGTTTTAGTATATCATGTCACGTTTCAGTATACGTTTCACGTTTCAGTATAATGTGTCACGTGTCAGTATAGCTTGTCACGTGCCAGTATAGCGTGACATAAGTAATTATAGGCTTCATACTAAACTTCGGAATAGATAACAGAACCGTGAGACTTCGTGGCGAAGTGGTCAAGCCGTCTGTCTCGAGCTCCGAAAGTTGTGGTTTCAAATCCGGGTCGCGTCCTTCGGTTCACGAGTGCAGTTTTTCGCAGAGGATCGCCGCTGGAGTTACGGAGTTCGTGCTTTGTGCGACGCTTTCCGCGCTGTGTAAAGAGACTGAGCCATATGGAATAAAACCCGGTGCAATGAAGGCGACCCTGTCGACTTTTAAGCAACTTTATTTTTTTCTTTGCCTGCCAGCCTGCTGGTCAGAACTGTGAGTTCCCATCGAGATGGATTTCAGGCCGACCCACCTAGAATATGTACCCGAATATGGCTTGGGAATTCAAGCGGGCCGGCATGATATAGAACACATAAACCTTGGGGCGAGAGGTGGGGGGGGGGGGGGGAAGGCTCTGAGCCGTCTAAAATATGGACCAAGAACCGTAAGCCCTGTACGCCGAAGCCTGTATAACAGCCTTTCACTTACTTACAGCTTACACATAGGAATTAATCCCGATCAGTTCACAAGTAAACAAGTACTCTGTTCGCTATTCTACCACGACTCATTATTCCGAAGTCCAAGCTTGTTAATAATTGAACGTGTCCCCGAGGGCTGGTGAGTCGCATTTAGTCTCACAGAAGTCAGCCGCCTGTTCCTATTGATCCCGGTGGCCTGTGATCGTATCATCTTGCACTTGGGAAGACAGTATTGAACGCAGTCGTTAGTCTAGTTGTTGTTGTTGTTGTTGTTGTTGTTGTTGTTGTTGTTGTTGTTGTTGTTGTTGTTGTTGTTGTTGTTCTTCTTCTTCTTCTTCTTCTTCTTCTTCTTCTTCTTCTTCTTCTTCTTCTTCTTCTTCTTCTTCTTCTTCTTCTTCTTCTTCTGCTGCTGCTGCTGCTGCCCCTCCTCCTCCCTACACTATCCCTCCTCCTCCTTTTACCGTTCTCTTGAAATTCTTCTTTTTCTTCTTCTTCTTCTTCTTCTTCTTCTTCTTCTTCTTCTTCTTCTTCTTCTTCTTCTTCTTCTTCTTCTTCTTCTTCTTCTTCTTCTGCTGCTGCTGCTGTGCTGCCCCTCCTCATCCCTACACTCTCCCTCCTCTTTCTTTTTCCGTTCTCTTGAAATTTGTCAATATCTGCAATGTTGCTTCTTGTATGAACTTCACTGTCTGTGTTAGTTCACTCAGAGGTCCATGAAGCTTAACACCCCCCCCCCCCCCCCCCTGTTGTTTCTCTCGGCCAGAAGATTTTGCTTAGATATGTCGTATTTTGACCAGTCTTGGAGTATGCACCCTCGGCACGTTAGAAATGCTTCGCAGCTGGAAATCAACACGAACAGGAAGAATAGAATAGGTCGCCGGCCTAGAAAAATGTAATCAGAAGACGAATCCATAAAAAAAAAAACAGTCGCTTAAAAGTCCAGATGATCGACTTCATTGCCCCGGGTGTTATCCCATATGGCTCGGCCTCTGTCCGCAGGATGACCTGCCGAAAGCATCGCCCAAATCATGAACTCCGTAGCTCCAGGGACGATCCCTAGGAGTCTTGAAAAATGTACTCGTGAACAGAAAGACTTTGCCCGGAATCGAACCCACAACCTTCGGAGCGCTTGTCTACTTCGCCACGGAGACTCCCGAACCCATAAATTAATACTTATGCTATATGTAATTCGAGTATGCACACATGCGGTCCTCATATGCGCTTCTGGGTTCGTGCACTCTGTGAGCTGTAATCTGGGCACAGTATTTCAGTTTCCGAGACATGAAACAATCCATGAGCCAGTTTTCTTCAATATTCAGATGTGACAGAATGTAGGTATATGTCTTCTGTTAGGTCCAGGCTATTCTCAGATGTGTTTCTGTAACATATAAGTTCAAAAGCCGTGATGTTTTTGTTTAGTGATTGCGAAATGGGCCCTGACTCACACCTGTCCGCTGCCACAGGAAAGAAGCTTGTTCGTAAAAATGTTGCTTTTGCTTGTGTGCTTGCGGTGTGTCATATGTTCTTAATACTGGTTAACCTGACATTGCTATGGTTTGCTTGCGTTAAGACAACTTCTGAAATATTCCCCATTCTTCTTGATTATGAAGGTCGGTGAGGAATTTAAAAAAAAAAAAAAATTAGCTGCAGACCCTTTTTACTTCGCAGTCAGCCCCATCATATTTTGGCTGTTTGTGATTTCTTGGCAAGATTACGTTGAGCGGGATAACGAACCGCGTCCGTAGCCTCTTCGACACGGAGCCGTTGATTAGTACAGATATTAATGTAACGGCATATTTAGTTTCATCATTGTTGATTGCGATTTGTTAGGAATAAAAAGGTAACAGCTTATGTCCGATGGTGTACTGGACAAAAGATAAATATGTAACAAATCACAAATATCAAAACAGTGTATTGCCTTAGTGAATGTAAATATAGAAGCCATAAAACATAAGGCTAATATTGCTCCACACTCTAACAACATCAGTGTATTATGTATTTCAGCCAACATATGATTCATCTATTCTCTGCATATAATTCTAAAATACACACAACTTATATCCTAACATAGCCAAATCGAAGATAATGCATACAGATAAAACTACTATGGAGAAAGAAATATATGTTAATGAGGGAAAGTTGGTGGTGGTGGAAAATTTCGAATTTCGGTTATTGTTTACCAACAATGGTGACACATTGAAAGAAGTTAAAAGACGAATGGCTATTGCTCTTCAAAGACTAAAAAAAGTGAATTATTTGTAGAGAGGGACATATAGAACTACAAAAATCAGATTTTTAAGAGCATGCATCTTTCCCATTGCAGCATACGCCTGTGAGACCTGGACGCTTACTGAACAAGCTGAACAGCGCATAAATGCCTTCGAATATAAATGTTATAGACGAGTTCTAAGAATATCTTGGATAAAGAAAAGAACAAATGCATCCGTACTTCTAGAGCTGAATATTGAGGAAGGTTGGTTATTAAAGGCGATAAAACAGAGAAAATTGAAATATTTTGGTCACTTGAAACATCACGAAAGTTAGGAGAGGACAATAATGGAGGGGTATATGCCTGGGAAGAGAGGAAGAGGAAGGCGAAGGAGAAGATGGGTGCAGGATGTGGCAGATGATCTCCAGATGGGTGTATTGGACGCGGGACATCTTGCTTGTGATCGAGATGTTTTCCGGAAAGTTTTTATGGGAGCGAGGTTCTGCAAAGGACATGCTACTGAACGAATGTACATCTGTCGAGATGCGGCGAAATGTGCCAGGCAATAAATCGTACAGCCTATTGTTTGCCGCTTCTGTGTTTAAAATCACACATTTTCCAAGCATGGAACCCGTGTCATCAAAATCACCCTGTTGTCCCACCTAAGAAAGAGCAAGACTTGACTACAACACCACACTAGAGTCCCGACTAGCCGTGTCTATCGCGCACCCCCAACCAGCTGTTGCAGAATTGGAATAACATTCAGCCGCGGCTATTGGTATAACGCCAATATGACTACAGATAATGTGGCGCAGACCAGGATTTGCTTGTATCAATAACTAGTGCATTATTCATGGGCAAACTTCGGGTCAACAGACGTTAAACAAACTCTGTTTGTGTCTCCATTTACAATCACTGGCTGCGGCAGCTATTGCCCGAATGATGGTGAAAACGCGTACAAAAAGGACCATTGACAGGTGTTCGTGGTTGGGTATTTCCACATTTGACTCGTTCTGAGGGGAAATCACGCGTTGGCCGAGTCGCTTGCGGGTTACGAAGCTGCCGTTGGGTTTGGTTCGATTTGCGGCGTGGATTGATCGGGGAGAAGGTATAATCCTCTCTCTCTCTCTCTCTCTCTCTCTCTCTCTCTCTCTCTCTCTCTCTCTCTCTCTCTCTCTCTCTCTCTCTCTCTCTCTCCATCCCCCATGATCTTGACGTAGTGAGTGGGACGTCTGGTATTCTCGGATACGGGCGAATAATTCAAAGGACCAATTCTTGTATTGCGCTCGCTCGCTTTGAACTCAAGCGTAGTCCATACACACAACTTTTAGTAGTGCTGGACTGAATTTTGTGTGTGGATTAGCTTTCTCTATTACCAATACCAATGTCCCTCGTCATCAGGCGAACCGACTCCGACTTCAGAGGTACTTTTAATTTACGTCCTCAAGTCAAGGACGAAAGGTCTACATTTTATATAACTGTCCGGTGTATCGGGTTTAACCCCTAACCATCAGCACACCGGATGTTTAAGAACACGCATTCCTATCCTTTCGGCCATGCTGACCTCCGAAGGACCAATGTAAACGCTGTCTATCGGCAGTTAGCAAATCGAATCCATCCATCATGTGCCAAGCCAGTGAGCGTGGGCGGTCATGATTCGCCATTTCACTCGATCACCAGAGTCGTGGATCAGCTCGGTGTTCTTGTCTCGACAATACTACGTTTGACATCTGTTTATTGGTCTGTACACAATCGAGAGAACAAACGAACGGACGTTATTTTCAAAAACAAACGAACGGACGTTATTTTCAAAAACAAACGAACGGACGTTATTTTCAAAGGGTAGCAAATTGTCAGGTTAGCGTCTTTTCTCCGCAATCTCGTATACTCTCGTAAGTAAAGTGACGACGGTGAGAAATAGCAGTGGTTCGAATCGCGTCGGTAACTTACGGGGTATGGGAGCCGGCCGCTCAGAAAGCAATGGCAAACTACTGAGCGTAATCTTGTCAAGAAATCAACAATCAGCTGACAGATGCTGATGTTGACAGCGATGTCCTGTAAAGGATATGCAAACATTTTTTTAACAAATTGTCATACAGACCCGTCTTACATTCGGCCCTTCCAATCACTCATCTTTCGCGAGAGAGAGAGAGAGAGAGAGAGAGAGAGAGAGAGAGAGAGAGAGAGAGAGAGAGAGAGAGAGAGAGAGAGAGAGAGAGAGATGTTGAAGGAGACCGAGATAGAGATGATGAGAGGGACCGAGATAGACAATCAGAGAGAAAACAACACGAGAGAGATATAGATTGTGTGAGGAGAGATAGAGGCGAGAGAGGCAGAGATATTGTCAGATGAGAGAGAGAGACCGTTATAGATAGTGAGACAGACTAAATGAGATAGATATATTGAGACAGAGCAACCAAGAAAGATACAGACAGACAAACATGCATGGGATAGTGAGAGACAGAGAAAGATAGAGAGAGGTAGAGAGGGAGTAAAGAGAGAGAGAGAGAGAGAGAGAGAGAGAGAGAGAGAGAGAGAGAGAGAGAGAGAGAGAGAGAGAGAGAGAGAGTCTGCGACGTTTAACAAAGGTGCTGATGGAGAATAATTGAAGGTATCGGACAGTGGTGACAGTCCCGCCTGATTAATAAGTATTCAACATTCTGCCTGTCCGAGGGTTGTGAATAGTTCATGTCGGTTGTCGCTATTTTGGTAAATGGAATTGTCTGCCAGCCTTTGGTAACTGCATTCCCGTTGTGTGATGTTTTGTTGTTGTTGTTATTGTTGTTGTTGTTGGTGTTGACTGTAGAATGCATTAGTATGATTATCTAGGGATACCCCATCGATTTTCTTTGTTTGTTTGTTTGTTTGTTTCTTTGTTTCTTTCTTTCTCCATGACTGACTATCTTTTCTTCATTCCCCTTTAATGCACTCTTTGTTATTCAGTCTTTCAATTTGCTTTCTTCACATAAAACTTTTATTTTCTAATCCCTCTCTATATTTAATACTTCACTTAGTCATACGATGGTATAATCCCCCCACCTCTCTGTCACTCTCCCCCTCCTATGCCTTCCTCACTCATGCCGTCTCTCTCAAATTCCCAATCTCTCCCACTATTCTGTTCCCCTTTTCACTGTCAGTCTCTCTCTAAGGGCAGAATGTTAGACGGGACTGCGTGCCCAACTCTTAACCCTTTGAAAATAAAGTTTGTTCGTACGTTCGTTCTCTCTCTCTCTCTCTCTCTCTCTCTCTCTCTCTCTCTCTCTCTCTCTCTCTCTCTCTCTCTCCTGTCTTTTTCTCACCCCCTCCTCACTCCCGTATCTCGTTCCCTTCCCCACTCCCGTATCTCGTTCCCTTCCCCACTCTCCCCGTCGACTTGTATATATTCTAGCATGGTGAGCTCACGCTGTGTGTTCGCGATAATCAACATGTATCACTTCAACAGAACCAGCGTTTGTTGACATTGTTGCCTCGGTGGCGCCCGTGGATTGGAATTCTCCGGTTGTTTGTTCCTGGCTGCACTAGATATTAATTCTCATTTAGATAACGGCTTTTTCTATCGTTTTCATTGTTTCAGTCTGCTCGTGTCCAACAACATCGCCGTTATGTTGATCACAATCAGCCGTTCTCTGTCAATCTGCTGGTTCCATATGTATGATATTACTCTATTTGGCATGAGTTTGTTCGCTTGTTATTTATTACTATATGTTCAGTTTCTTCTTCTTCTTCTTCTTCTTCTTCTTCTTCTTCTTCTTCTTCTTCTTCTTCTTCTTCTTCTTCTTCTTCTTCTTCTTCTTCTTCTTCTTCTTCTTCTTTCTCCTTCACCTCCTCCTCTTCTTCCTTACGACATAATCCGGAATCAAACCTAGAACCTTCGGAGCGCAAGGCAGGCGGGGTAACCACTCGCCACAGAGACTCCTTGAGGAAAGCAAAGAACGTAGCACGGACCCCGCCATGCAGTAACTTGGGATTGACGTGGAGGTAGCTGTAGGAGGTATGGCGTGGAGTAGGACGGCGTGACTAGAACTCTTTGAGGGGCGGGGCTCTATTGGGAGGTAAATGGCAGTAGGAGAAGAAGAAGGAAGAAGTAGAAGACGAAGAAGAAGAAGAAGAAGAAGAAGGCAGAAGGAAGAAGAAGGCAGAAGGAAGAAGAAGGCAGAAGGAAGAACAAAGCAGAAGGAAGAAGAAGGAAGAAGAAGGCAGAAGGAAGAAAAAGGAAGAAGGAATAGAATAGTAAAATATGAATGACAGTGAAGAAGAAAATAACGGTGGAGAAAATGAATCGCTTTGAACTCGACTACAGGGCACCCTGGACTGATTCTTGCGTCAGGAATACCTTTTACTGTTGCCAATGTCCCTCGCCATTAGGCGAACTTAATTTTCTGAGATACTTGTAATTTACGTCCCCAAGTCTAGGACGAGAAGTCAACACTTTAGCTTAACTGATCGATGTAGGAGTTGAACCCGCTACCTCACCATTAGCACACTGGATGGTTAAGAGCCGGTGCTCTGATCAATTCTGCCAGGCCGACCTCTACTGAATCAGATGCAAAAGATGGTTTCCATCATTGGCAGGATGAAGAGTTGATGGTGAAGGTGATGCTGGTGATGATGTGATGAAGGTTATATTGATGTGACCACGATGATCGTGATGATGATGATGATGATGATGATATGATGAAGGCTATAGTGATGTGGTGGCGATGATGATGTGATGAAGGTTATAGTGATGTGACCACGATGATCGTGATGATGATGATGATATGGTGATGTGGTGGTGATGATGATTATGTGATGAAGGTTATAGTGATGATGATGATGTGATAAACGTTATAGTGATGTGATGATGTAATGAAGATTACAGCGATATGGTGATGATGATGCGGCTGACAACAGTGATAATATTAAATTAAGAAGTAATCACGAATTAATTATCCTGGTCCTCTTCAATCCTACCCACACTGCCCATCATTCTGACGGACTAGACCCAGACAGTCGAGATCTTCTTCAACAGACGTTCCCGATCAAATCAAGATCAGTAGAGAAAGAATCCCAACATAAGAAAAGAAACCCGTTAATCTCCCTTCTCCGTGATATACGCAGAGTATAACCGGATCGGGTGGGCCTATTTTAGGATGTGGATATTTGATAACAGATACAGTGTCTGTGCAGCGCCGCAGCGGCGGTGAAAGATGGTTTGTGGCACGCAGACAATGATCGTCTGCAATCAAAAAACGAAGCCAGACGCACAAATTCGTATTTTATTGTCAGAATGACACCTCCATGGACACCGTGGATACTGTAGGTGGAGATTATTTAAGAATAAGCAACGTAATGGATATTGTACATCCTCCTCTTCTTATATTTCTTCCTGGCCTCCTCCACTTGTTGTTGTTCTTCTTCTTGCTTCGCCTTCTTCTCCTTCTCTTATTCTCACTGAAATACTGCTGATTCTCTTTCTCTCCCTCCTCCTCCTTTTCCTACTCTTCTCCTTCGCCTCCTCTTGTTGTTGTTCATCTTGCTTCTCCTTATCCTCTTATTCTCACTCAAATACTGCTGATTGTTCCCTCTCATCCTCCTCCTCCTACCCCTCATCCTCAATCATCATTATCATTATCATCATCAAGCCCACAGTTGTCATTGTTCATCGTCGTTCATCAGCAGATACGAATGGCCACGTTCAACCGTCGACTATATCAGTTTGGTTTGTATTTGGGTCCTTTATTGTGTGGCTTGTTTTGATTCGTTCGTAGATCGGACTGCTTGTTTTCAGCTTCCTGGCTTCTGGTTGGTTGATTTTGTTCGTTACTTTCATGTTGAGGTCTTTCATGCCTGGACAGAGTCGCGCACTTGCTAAGGCCTGGAGTAATTGTGTACCCACCCTGTCATATGGTGCTGTTTCCTTCAGGGAGCTTTACCATTCGTTCTCTATGCTCCAGTAATTGTGATCGTTTTGGGCGTCTTCTTGGTCTTCCTTGATTTCGTGTGTTGTGGGCGATTCGCCAGTTCAATCTTGGTGGGGAGCGATATCGTCCTTCATCTGTTGCTTCTTCTTCTGTGTTCTTGCATCTTCTGGCTCGGATGTGGCTGTCTGGGTCTTGAGCAGTGCTAGTATCTCTTGTAGAGTATCTTCTGTCCTTTTTTTCACATCTTGTTTTTTGATAGCTGTTCTTCAGTCTCAGTCATTGTTTCTCAAATAACCGTATTTATAGTTTTCATTTTTAAGTACAAGTAACAGACAATCTCAGTCTTTGTCCGTTCTATATATTTTCTTTCGCAGCTTCTGCCGTGCCATATTTTTCTTTCTCAACCCAAATATCTTCTCTCCCAACCCATACATTTTCTCTCCCAACCCATACATTTTCTCTCCCAATCCTATATTTTATCTCCCAACCCATACATTTTCTATCCCAACCCTTATATGTTCTCTCCCAACCAATATATTTTCTCTCCCAACTCATATATGTTCTCTCTCATCTACTCCTTTCACATTTATTTTCAGTCTCTGCTGTTCCCGTCCCATATTTGTCCCATTATTCCCTAACGGATATTATTCCATAATGGACAGGCTAGAAAATCGTGTTCCACAGTTTGGTCAGCATGTTTGGATAAATATTCCCATTCAAATATTATCCCACAGTTTTATGTTCAGCATGTTTGGATAAATGTTCCCATTCCAATATTATCCCACAGTGTTATGCTATGCATTTTTTGATAAATGTTCCCATTCCAATATTATCCCACAGTGTTTTGCTCTGCATGTATGGATAAATGTTCCCATTCCATTGTTATCCAAGTGTTTTTTTCTGCAAGTATGAATGAATGTTCCCACGCCATTGTAATCCAAGTGTTTTGTTCTGCAGGATGAATAAATGTTCTCATCCCATTGTATTCCAACAGTGTGTTACGTCTCACCACACCCTTCCAGGACAAATGAGCCTGACTACTGCTAAATATTACGCTTTAGCAAGTCATCATCAGCATGTGTCATGCCAATAAGCATGGGCAGTCATGTATCGCCATCTCACGCGATCACCAGAGTCGTGGATCAGCTCTGTGTTTTTAACTCGATTGTGCCATGTGGAAAGTAGATAGAACCTATTCCAGTGGTGGGAAATAACACTGGCGACCGATAATTCCTCCGTCTTACTGTCAGTCCGCCAATCTCTCGCTAGGTCTTTCTATGTATCACTGGCATGCTAGTGGTTTGTTGTTTAGAACTCTTCATCTTGGTTCAAAGATAAAGTATATAGAATAGCTGAGAGTGAAGAGGAATGAGATAAATCATCTCGTACAGGTGTTGTTTTCAGAACGACACTCTCATCGTAGACACGCTCGCTATATTGACGGTTTTCATGCCTCATTTATTCGCATGCTCAGGGTGTCTTATCTCCACCTGGTACTTCTTGCTTTTCTTCCGAGAACCAAGTCTTCTATCACTGTTATGTCTAATCCTCTGCCGACACCTTCTTCTTATAGTCCGTGTGGCGTTAGTGATCATGTCTGTCCACAGTCGTCTGTCTCTTATGCTGCCAGTCAGTTTTTTTAAAATAAATAGTGATGTTCCTCCATGTCGTGATGTCAAATTCTCTAACATGGTCTCTTGAATTTCCTTCCTTCCAGTTTATCCGTTGTGGCGATATATTCCATCTTTCCCGTTGTGACTACATACTCCATCGTTCCCTTTGTGACTTCATACTCCAATTTTCCTGTTGTGACGACAAACTCCATCTTTCCCCGTGTGGCGACATACTCCAACTTTCCCGTTGTGGCGACGACATACTCCAACTTTCCAGTTGTGGCGACATACTCCAACTTTCCCGTTGTGGCGACATGCTCCAACTTTCCCGTTGTGGCGACGACATACTCCAACTTTCCCGTTGTGACGACATACTCCAACTTTCCCGTTGTGGCGACGACATACTCCAACTTTCCCGTTGTGACGACATACTCCAACTTTCCCGTTGTGGCGACGACATACTCCAACTTTCCCGTTGTGACGACATACTCCAACTTTCCCGTTGTGACGACATACTCCAACTTTCCCGTTGTGGCGACGACATACTCCAACTTTCCCGTTGTGGCGACGACATACTCCAACTTTCCAGTTGTGGCGACATACTCCAACTTTCCCGTTGTGGCGACATGCTCCAACATTCCCGTTGTGGCGACATACTCCATATTTCCCGTTGTGGCGACATACTCCATCTTTCCCGTTGTGGCGACATATTCCATCTTTCCCTTAAGATAACGATTACTAGGATTTGTTAAAACGTTATATCGCTTAAACTGAAATAATCTCCAGTGTCGATCAAAATCAACTCTTTACATCTAAAAATTAGTAGCAGTAACACACTGGCTAACACATTCACCTGCCAACCTATTGATCATGTTTGAACCCCCTTCGAAGCGGGAATTAAAAAAAAAAAAATATTGACCCGAGCTTCCCAGGTCGACCCAACCTAAATTGAGTACTATGAAATGTTCCGGGCAGTAAAGGCGGCCGACGGGATATTGACCACTTCACACATCAACTTCCTTTGGTATGAAGCCAGCACCATACGCCGAATACGCTTCAAGGTGTGCTAAAGGCGTCCTTCACTTTCTACCTGCTTTACAAACCAGAAACAGCAATTGAGTCTAACATTACCCGTGATGTGTGTTATCTGCTGTCTATTTTCGGACATCTTGAGACTGTCAGCTTCAAGTGGTCCTGTCCTGGTCTGCAGCCATTCATGTCATCAGCTGTATATTTAATTTTTTGTTTGGCGGTACTTTAGCAGATTTCCTTCCCCCCCCCCCTCTCTCTCTCTCTCTCTCTCTCTCTTTTCCTGTCTCTTTCTCTGCCTATCTTTTTCTCTCCCTGTCTCTCTCTCTCTTTCTGTCTATCTCTTTCTCTGCCTGTCTCTCTATCTTTGTCTCTGCCTCTCTCTGTCTGTCTATCTCTCTGTCTGTCTCTCTCTGCCTATCTTTCTCTCTGCCTATCTCTCTGTGCCTATCTCTCTCTCCCTGTCTCTCTCTCCCTGTCTCTCTTTCTCTCCCTTCTCTCTGTCTGTTACCGACACTCTCCCTCTTCTCTCAGACACACATACACTCTCACGAACATTCGAACATACACTTGCTGTCTGGCGGTACTTTCCGTGGCTTTCCTCTCTCCCCCTCACTTTCTATAAACTTCCCTCCTTCCTTCCTTCCTTCCTTCCTTCCTTCCTTCCTTCCTTCCTTCCTTTGTGTATGTTTATACGCACGTGCGTGCGCTGGTTTTTTTCCTTTATATCTAGAATCGTTTATGTGCAGGTTTTAATAATAAATAGTATATCAGGTTCCCTTCCATGAAAAAAAAATAAAGCAATATCATTAATGCGACTGAAGGCTCAACATATATATTAATCTGATATGTGAGTACGTATAAAATTGATAAGTGAACATGCACTTACATCTAACTAAGCTACATGTTCCTACACATGTTACTTTGGGTTGTTGCTGCTGTTGTTTCATAAGTTCTTAACTGATTAAGTGTCATGGGATAATAAATCATCTTATTAAAACTTCCCGTAACAGCCATGGGCTTATAAATCAAAATATAGTTAAAATATCACAGTAGTTTTCCCCTTACAACCCGTTAAAGTTGATATAATACAACATGTCTGCTACCATAATAAAATCACTAGCCAAACAAATCACCAGAAGCCAATGCCACCAAATCAAGCTATTTGAGGAGATGCAATGCAAATGGAACCAAACCTACAAGAACCAGACATCACTCGTAAGAGAGCAAAAGGAAAAACCAGGGTGAAAAGACCCACACAAACCCACGGATCGACTATCTAAACTAACGCTGAAAGAAGCAGGTTGAGGGAGACCGAGTTTGCCATTTTTGTTTTTCATATCGGATCGGATCGGACACCCCTGCGTCCCATCTTCTGTCATCCATTTTTGTTAGGTCCAAACCTACTTTGTGATTTGCACTGAATCTAATAATACCGTATACATTCTGCATTTGATTGGCCGGTATAGCCCTAGTACCCTGCTGATGATCCCTTCCATTGCAGGAACTGAACCTGAAGGCATGCCAGTAAACTACTCTACCAAAGTTAAAGGGGTCAGCTTGCGTGTCTCGTTTGCTAAAAGTGTTCAGAAGGCAAGCGGATAGTCGTAATTTTATCTAATAAGGCTCGATTTCTTTCCACAAGGAGAACTGACTAAAGCGTCGCACAAAGTACGAACACCGTAGCTCCAGCGACGACCCCTTGAGTATCCGAGAAAATTGCACTCCTGAACTGAGTGATGTTGTCCGGAATCGATCGGCGAAACTACTTCGCCGCGGAGACTTTCTCATCAAAGTATATGAGTTTCTTCATTTAGAGTCGGTGTGTTCAAGTCCTGATGTTTCTTAAGCTTTCAATTGTTACATTGTCTGTTGTTCCGTTGTCTGTTGTTTCCTGTGAAGGATACTTCCGTCCACTGCTGACAATGAATGTTGATCGGTACGTGCGAATTTGTTTCGCATGCAGCTTCAACAGGCTTAAAGTTTCTCCAACATAATGTCGTGTGTATTAGGAAGTGTGTATCACTTGTATGGAATACCTAGCCCAGAGACATACATACACTATTATGCTCACATACATACACAAATACGCTCACATACATACACACACGCGCGCTCGCTGACACACTGTCACACACACACACACACACACACACACACACACACACACGTAGGCTTTAACTAACTGCGCTGACGGCGAGGCTGTGGGTGTATTCCACACACCGATTAGTTGGACATAAACGTTTACTTCTCGCTCAGAAACCAATGGCAAACAACAGAACCAATGGCAAACTACAGTTGGACATAAACCTTTACTTCTCGCTCAGAAACCAATGGCAAACTACATAACCAGTGGCAAACTACAGAACCAGTGGCAAACAACAGAACCAATGGCAAACTACAGAACCAGTGGCAAACTACAGAACCAATGGGAAACTACAGAACCAGTGGCAAACTACAGAACCAATGGGAAACTACAGTTGGACATAAACCTTTATTTCTCGTTCAGAAACCAATGGCAAACTACAGAACCAGTGGCAAACTACAGAACCAATGGCAAACTACAGAACCAGTGGCAAACTACAGAACCAGTGGCAAACTACAGTTGGACATAAACCTTTACTTCTCGCTCAGAAACCAATGGCAAACTACAGAACCAATGGCAAACTACAGAACCAGTGGCAAACTACAGAACCAGTGGCAAACTACAGAACCAGTGGCAAACTACAGAACCAGTGGCAAACTACAGAACCAGTGGCAAACTACAGAACCAATGGCAAACTACAGAACCAGTGGCAAACTACAGAACCAGTGGCAAACTACAGAACCAATGGCAAACTACAGAACCAGTGGCAAACTACAGAACCAATGGCAAACTACAGTTGGACATAAACCTTTATTTCTCGTTCAGAAACTAATGGCAAACAACAGAACCAATGGCAAACAACAGAACCAATGGCAAACTACGGTTAAACATAAACGTTTACTTCTCGTTCAGAAACTAATGGCAAACTACAGAACGTAAAATTGTCTAGTGGATCACAAACAGCCAGTAGCGATTGACAGTTGGGGAGTGATTACAACGTCCTGCATAGGACACGCAGTTTTCACATACACGCGTGCGAGCACGCACACACACTTACACGCACATGTGTGTGTGTGAGTGAGTGAGTGAGTGAGTGAGTGATATGCGTATTCTGTGTATCTATTATTCCGGTATATGTAACAGATCAGGGCTGTAATGAAGGCTTATATCTGTGTTTACATATTGCGTTTGTGAGCTCGGCGCGAAATGAATGGCTCCGTGATTATTTGCTTATTGTGTTTGCGCGCTCAATGTTGACACTGCATCGCAACAGGAATAAACATTGTGCCTATGGCATTTAGTATTAGCCGTGTACCTGTTTGTTAGAATGTCTTTTGTGTACTTACAAGGGGAGCCTGGCATACACATGTGTGGTGAATATGTGTTCTTTTCCCCCTCTTATCTTTCTTTAGTCAGGTGCGCAGCATTTGTTTGTGTTTTCTTTTGTGAAGAAATGCGTGCTGTATTTCTTCTTTCTTGTTCTGTTTCCTGTCTCCCGAAAAGTGGTGAAACAGTACACGCTGTGTCATTCTATCGCAGCTATTATGTGCTTGTTATATTTCACAACTCGTCATCTGAAACACAGCGAAACACCTCCTCCCCTCTCTCCTCCTCCCCCATCATCCGCATCCCCCCATCCTTCTCCTCCTCATCGTCTCCTTCTTCTCTCTCCTCTCCCCGCCCTCTCTCTCTCTCTCTCTCTCTCTATATATATATATATATATATATATATATATATATATATATATATATATATATATATATATATCCATCCATCCATCATGTGCCATGCCGGTAAGCGTGGGCGGTCATGTTCTGCCATCTCACTCGATCACCAGAGTCGTGGATCAGCTCCGTGTTTCTGTCTCGACCATGCCACAAGGCCAAGCCATCCAGGTACTTGCTTCTAGGTCTTCCCCTTGGTCTGTTCCCCTCGATCTTACCAGTTGTCACCAAATTCTCCAATCCATTTCTTCTCATAACATGCCCAAAAAATTTTGACTGTCTACGTCTAATTTCTCTAATCAATTTACGATCTTCATTTGTTTCTTGAAGGACTTGTTCATTGGTCTTTCTGGCTGTCCATGGTATTCTTTGCATTTTCCTCAGAAACCACATCTCTACAGCCATCAGATGTTTTTCAGCCTGACTGCTCATTGTCCACGCTTCACATCCATATAAAAGTACAGGTTCAATGTAGCATCTCAACACTCTTTTTCTCGTTTCAATTGACATCTTTTTATTGGTCAATAATAAATATATATATAGCTCGGTATGGAAACGAGAGAAGACAGGAAGGGAGGATGTGTACACAGACAGGGGGTAGAGATATGGGTATGAGCAATCTCAGTACCAGTGTCATTGAAATATGGCTGTTGATAGCTGTCTGTATTTCCAGTGAATGCTGTCATGGCTATATCATAGATAATATATGTATTTGTGATGAAATTTATCAGTCTCGATAACCACCTTACACGCGCCATCTCTCTCCCATCCTCCCTCCCTCTCTCCCCCCTCCCTCTCTCCCCCCTCCCTCTCTCTCCCCCTCCATCCCTCTCCTCCTCACTCTTCCTCCCTCTTTCTCTCCCTCCCTCCCTCACCTCTTCCTCTCCCTCTCCTCTCCCCCATTCCATCCCATTCTCCCTTTCTCTCTCTCCTCTTTCTCCTTCCCTCTCTCTTCCTCCCTCTTTCCCTCTCTCCCTCATCTCTCCCTCCCTCTCTATCCCCCTTCCACCTCTCTGTTCCCTCTGTCTCCCTCTTCATTCCCTCCCATTCTCCCTTCCTCTCTTCCATCCTCTCTCACTACCCCCCCCCTCTCTCTCTCCCCCTCCTCTTTTTTGATGAGTGTGTTCATTCACGTGCATTTCATTGCATAAGTTAGTGTAACTGCTACATTTTTGTTATCTTGACTGTTCTTTGTGATAGCGTACTCCGCTGGTAATGGCATGGGCACTGTCGGGCTCGGGTTCGACGTCTGGGCTCGTCGTCTGCAAAAGTGAGGGACAGGCTGGCCACCCTTGCATCCAGACCTACACAATATGATATCGCTGTCATATCACAGACGCATAGAAGGAAACTGCTGAGAGAGAGAGAGAGAGAGAGAGAGAGAGAGAGAGAGAGAGAGAGAGAGAGAGAGAGAGAGAGAGAGAGAGAGAGAGAGAGAGAGAGAGAGAGAGATGTCCTTTTTTCCCCCTCTATTTTGATTTGTCTTTCCTTTATGTGTACTATATTCTGATATTGTCTGTCCTTTATATTCGTTATGTTTTGACCTTGTCTACTAAATCTACTAAAGTGAGATATCTGTCTTTTATATCTACTATATTGTGATCTGCATCCTTCATATCTGCTGTGTTGAGATCTTGTTTGTCCTTTATGTATACTATATTGTTATCTCAATCTTATTTATTAGCTGTATTTTAATTTTGTCTGTCCAAAATATATCCGCTATATTTCGATTGTGTTTATCCTTTATATCTGTCAAGCTGTTTAGCTCATTTACCGTAAACTCTTCCAGCCATTGTGGTTTTCAATATGTTATGTTGTTTGATGCGACCAACGTTTCCCGCCGGTCTAATTTGTATTTCTGTCAGCGGTGCCAGCCAGACACTTAGAAGGAATGATTGATGGGCGGGTGGATGGTAAAGAAAACGTAAATGTTCCCCGCATTTCAAATACATTTGAAAAGTGTGGCATGACATAATTTGGCAGAAACACTGCTCTGCTGTAATGAGGTAGGGTGACCACCTGCCATTCTTGTTGCCCACCTGACAAGGCCGGGAAGACCTCGCAGGTAAATTCAACCGGAAAGTGCGGTACACTCTCTCTCTCTCTCTCTCTCTCTCTCTCTCTCTCTCTCTCTCTCTCTCTCTCTCTCTCTCTCTCTCTCATATCCAAGCTGAGATTTGAGCCGGAGTTGTTGTGTTGGTAAGCTAAAATAAACTAAATTAAACTAAACCAAACTAAACTAATCCCTTATGCCAGCCACAATACTGCCACCACTTTTGTTTAAATGAATAATGTAAAAATATGGGAGAAAGGGATAACGCAAGAGGAGGAAAAGTATAATTAGATAATAAAAATAGTAATGACACATTTGTTACACCTGCTGTAGCAGACGAGCAGTCGTTCGTTACGATATTATCTGCTCACATCTTTACATCTTTCTCGTCCTCTAGTTGTATCTCTGGTTCCGGTACGCTGTCTCTCGCCTCTGGCCTTTCTCCTAGTTGTCCTGATGTCTTGAGCACTCAGCAGTTTTTGTCATTGTCTGCGTTTCTAAACTTTAAACAGCGCTGATCGCAATCTTAGGTCTTAGTTATAAACCTTCACACTAAGCTTCCCAGCATGCTCTGCTTGGGTCCCAAAACTGCACATGAAATTTCCTAATATTTTCTGTCTGGGTTTCTAACTTCACACTAAACTTCTCAACATTGCCTGCCTGGGTCCCTAACTTCACACTAAACTTCTCAACATTTCCTGCCTGGGTCCCTAACTTCACACTAAACTTCTCAGCATTTTCTGCCTGGGTTCCTAACTTCACATTAAACTTCTTAGCATTTTCTGCTTCGATCCCTAACTTCACTCTAAACTTCTCAACATTTTCTTTATGGGTTCCTTCCTAACTTCACACTAACATTCTAAACATCGTCTGTCTGGGTTCCTAGCTTCATACTAAACTTCTCAACATGTTATTCCTGGGTTCCGAAAACTAACCACAATCTTCTGTGTTCCGGTTCTTTAAAATTACCTTTCTTAAAAGGTATCGCTAATTATATCAATAGCTTCTCCTAAATTACATTAATTGGCTTTATTTGTGATTTTTCGTCTGTCGAAAGATCACTATGGAGTCTGTTTACTTAGTTGTGTAATTACTATTTTCCTTCAGAGCAGGGCGTTTTGTTGTGTAGTCACTAATTTCTTTCAGAGCAGGGCTTTTTGTTGTGTAGTTACTAATTTCCTTCAGAACAGGGCTTTTCGTTGTGTAGTTACTGTTTTCCATCAAAACAGGGCTTTTCGTTGTGTAATTACTATTTTCCTTCAGAGAAGGGCGTTCCGTTGTTTAGTTAACATTTTCCTTTAGAACAGGACTTTTCATTGTGTAGTTACTAATTTCCTTCAAAGCAAGGCGTTTTGTTCTTTAGTTACTACTTTCCTTCACAGCAAGACTTCTTAAACGTTTAAGTTGTCACTCGTAACCCATGTTGATCAGGCGTTTTCCTCTCTCACTTTGTTAGTAAATTTGTTCTAGAAAAGATGATAGAGAATACTGAAAGAGTTATATCGAACCTGGTCTGTCTGCTGTGTGGCAGTCAATCTTTGAATGTGAACGAACACATTAGGAATAGTTTGGAGGCAGCGGAGATGTGGTTTCTGAGAGGAATGTTGCAAATACTTTGGACAGCCAGAGTAACTAACAATCATTACCTAGAGGATATACAGTTAAATCCTTCAGATGTCTGGCCTGGCACTGAACCCATTTTAAATTAGGCCCATTTCTGCCCACACAGACGCTATCTTATAATTTTTTTCATTGCCATTTTCTTTTCCTGTGCCATCTAGAGACTGAAATTAAAAGAATATTTTGCGTGTAATTACCTACATTCAGACAGAATATTCATCGCTTGGGGAAAACCAGCTATATTTAAGCTTTGCTTTCATTTACCAAAACAATGCAGCTCTAAAATACGGATATTTATTTTGAAATATCCTTTTTTTTTTTTGTGTTTTTGTGTGTGTGGCTTTGGTCATACTAGTAAACAAAATGGAAAGCACATGAGTACAAACAAATGTAAAAGGGTTAAGTAAGTAAGGAACCTATGACAGGTCTAGCAAACTTTTGAATTGTGATGGCTTATACATTGATAACATTGGGGATTATTCTACAACGGTAATGGATCTTGCTGACCAGAGTAATAGACACTGCTCTTGAGACATCTTCTTCTTCTGCGTTCATCCGGAACGTTGTTTTAGACTTAGTTGTGTTGTGCCAGTTGCAGAGCTGCGATACTTGCGCCTTTTAGCCGACACATCCGACGTCTTCGGGCATTTGTTGACCGGGTTAACCTTCCCTGGTGTTCCGTAGGACGTTTGACTCTCACTGTTGGGTGTTATCCCCCATTCCAGCTGGTCGAGTTATAACGGCCGGAGACATCCCGGTCAGCCCTCAAAGGAAGGCAGGCGCAGAACATGGCACTATCCGCAATCCAAGGAGGCTTCCATAATTGCAGAGCCGACACATAGCGCTCTGGTGCTGGGCTCACGCAAGGAATCGTCACGCCATGCACACGGCACTCTTGAGTCATAACTCAGTTAATAACATCAGAGATAATTATACATCTAGTGGCAGTGGGAATGTGGTTTCTGATGAAAATGCAAAGAATACCAAGGGCAGACAGAAAAACCAATGAACAAGTCCTACAAGAAGCAAATGAAAACCGTAAAATTATTAGAGAAATTAGGCTTAGGCAGTCAACGTTCTTTGGACACATCATGAGAAGACATAAACTAGAGAACTTGGTGACAACTGGCAAGATTGTGGGGTAAATATCTGGATGGCTTGGCCGCATGGTATGGTCGGGACAAGAAAACAGAGCTGATCCACGACTCTGGTGGTTGTGTGAGATGGCGAAACATGACCGCCCACGCTTGCCGGCATATCACATGATCATGAAAGGATCTCACCGACTAGAGCTTAACACCTAACACGAGAGGGATAATCTAGTTGATAACATCAAAGGTGATTATCCAGTGATAAGGGATCTCTCGGACCAGAGCTAAACATATGACATGAGATAGATAACCCAGTTAACATCAGAAGTAATTCTACACAGGTAGGGATCGAACTAGTCACAGCAAAACATCCATCACAGGTCCAAATACTCAATCTCCCCGCGACGGCTAACGGCAGGCAAGGACAAGAATTAGTTAGTTAGTAGCGGTTATAACTTCACGGCAAAAGGTCGCCCCATTATGCTCCGTTCCCGTGCCAGTGAATATCACACCAAAAAAATCAATCTCCTCACTGTGTGAAAAGTAAAACAGACAGGAGCATAATGCCGCTGCCAGAATGCCAACACAAAATTCCGGTCGATGGAGGCGACAGTCACTAAAAAAAACCAGCAGCCACACATTACTGCATAAGACAACCCAGTTAGTTTAGCGACCGGCCAAGAATAGGACAAGAATACAACCTCCCAGAAGACAAGAAACATGTGTATTTTGGCCTCGGCGTCAATCCAATGGTCTCCATTGCTTAGTGTAGTTAAACGCTACATCTCTGTAATTGAATCACACGTAAATGATCGATGTCAGTAATCAATAGACGGTAAAGAGAAACGGAATCGTTGTGTCCAGCAGATTCCCCGCAACCGCTGAAAAATAGCATTGTAACCCCAGCAGTGGTGGAGTTATTTACTGCGGAATTTCGTGCAGCGAGTGTCTCAATCAAGGTGCAGCGGAAACTATAACTTCATCTTAATGTGCGGAGGTCAGAAATGGATCTTTTCCGAATGGATAAAAGTGTTCGATTTTAAACTTCCGGTATGCTGATGCCGAGGTAACGGGTTAAACTAAACCTGTACATCGGTCAGTTGGACTAAAATGTTTACTTCTCGTCCTGGACTTGGGGACGTAAATTACAAGTACCTGAGAAGTCGGAGTGGGTTAGCATGATGGCGAGGGACCCGCAAAAACCAGTCCAGTCATTAGAAGCAGTAATACGTGTATGGACTACGCGTGAGTTCAAAGCGAGCGACCGCAAAAAAAAAAAAAAAAAAAAATAAAATCGTTCTGTGTAGTAGTGGGGTAAATAATATGCTAAAGGGAGAGGAAGATGGAAGGCAAGCGTACAAGAGGAAGTCAATGTTGTAAGTAGTCGATAAGGAAAGATGGGCAGGAATATGCCTCTCAGAATGTGCGTTGACAAGGATAGCCAGCTTTGAAGTGAGTGGTGGTTTTGGTGGGCGGACGGCTGAACGTTTGGGTATGTAGCTTGCTTTGTTTGGGTCCATGGATGAGTGAGTGCTTGCGTGGATGAGTGTTGATATGTAGGCCGACATGAAAGCAGGTGGATAGATCAGAACGTGCTGACAGATCGGCGACTTGTTGCCTTCAATGGAGAGAGTAAGAGAGAGAGAGAGAGAGAGAGAGAGAGAGAGAGAGAGAGAGAGAGAGAGAGAGAGAGAGAGAGAGAGATCTGCCCCATGTTTATCCCTTTAAGTATTTGGTTGGAATCTGTTGACAGTGACATACGACTTAATTCTAGCCTGTCCGTGTTTAATATGTAACCAAACAGACACAAGTAAAGGACCCTTGTGCACACCTTTAAGGCGCATTTATGTGCTATCTCCATACCAGTCGACACACTGAGGACCATGTGGTCAGTAGTACGCTAGCAGCCGTTCTTTCCAGGGCATTTCCTGGTATTCAATTGGTAGGCACTTTGTCGAGAGCGGCCATGTGGTTGACAGAGACACTGCCTTTCGCGTGTTGTTTAACACACAAAATACTCGCTTGTTAAAATTTGCAGAAGCAATTATGATCAATCAATGCAAGCCAGAATTGTGCAAACAGATAGACATGTTAGTCAGCTTAAAATTGCCGTGGTAGATAAGTGACATTACTGTGCGAATATGTGTATATTTCAACTTGAAGGATCTATCTAGTTAATTCACGTAAGTTGTGTGATTTCTGCAGCTTGTACCTGACGAGATGCAGCGAAATATGCCAGGCAATAAATCGTGTAATCTATTGTTTGTGTCTTCGTTATTCATCTCCTGGTAACCATTTTAGTTTAGTTTAGTTTAGTCGACGGATCAACATCACGATACACGGGTGTGACCCATAAGTGCTCCGTTCTACTCCTAACTTAAGCCTGAGTCCGGAGTATCTCAGCTCAATGCACGAACTCCGTAGCACCGGCGAGAATCCTGAAAAACTTTGGCTAGATTTTTAACTCGAAATTTTGCCCGGGCAGCGCCGTTAGGCTACACTTTTTCGATTTCCAAAAGCCAAGGATTTTTTTTTTTACGTGCGCAACAATACACACGAGACCAGGGGAAAGTTTGTTACTAGAAGTCCACGTGAACAAATCCCGGCCTTCACCGGGGCTTGAATCCAGGACCTCCAGCATTAGAGGCGGGCACCATACATCGAGACCACTCAGTACCTCAAACTATTTTAGGCTGTGTCGACCTTGAGTGAGCCCAAATCAGTTTTATAAACCCACCACAATATGCCGTGCTTAACCATGCCCGGGCTATGTGTTCATATGCTTAGCCACAGATGGGAAGTTCCATTATTTTCCTTGCATGCACTGCTTGCTATTGAGCATGGAGAGAGGACAGAAACACCAGCAACACTCTCTCTGCCGTCTTGACAGACCATAGATTGCTACATTGTTCTTAAGGGGGGGGGGGGGGGGGGAACTCACATTAACTACAACCCATTGCGGTAGCGAATGTGACTGATCAGACCAATGTAGGCGGTAAATGTTCGTCCACATTGGATGCATTTAACACCTGGTAATTTCCACCATCACGCACCAACTGACGTCTCACACGCTCGGTGTATGACCTGTCTGCAATCATTTTCTCCTTTGCCATTATTCCTTTTCTGATCTTTGCCCTCCATGCAACGCGAGCAGGGGCGACCTGCACCCTAAGAAATTGTTCTTAAAAGATCTGAACGACAGTGCATCGGCCTTGAGAGTTACAACTCACAGTTATCTAGAAGATTCGCAATCACCCGACCAATCACCACACGTCTAACGACAGATGTAAACCTAATAAATGGCATATTGTTTTCCATTTGTGGATATAAATAGAATCAACAACAGACAGCAAGTGACAAATAATCGGTTGTTGTGAGAATGTGAGCAGGTACAATAGAGCTTTTGTTGTGTACACCAGGGGAGTCTTGGTGATGTGGTTTTCTTGTGTTAAGTGAGGTTTGTACTGTGTATAGCTGCTAGCACGACACGCGTGTCATTGCTGAAGAATCTTGCCATCAATCGACAGCCAGCCTGGGTCACTGTCATCATGGGTCACTGTCATCATGGGTCACTGTCATCATGGGTCACTGTCATCACACGCGCTACCAACCTGTGCCCATTCTATCCCATGTTTTCTCATCAACTCACTCTATCCCATGATTTCTCATCAATCCACTCTATCCCATGTTTTCTCCTCAACCCATTCTATTCCATGTATTCTGAACCCATTCTGTCTCATGTTTTCTCCTCAACCCACTCCATCCCATGTTTTCTCCTCAACCCACTCTATCTCATGTGTTCTCTTCAACCCATTCTATCCCATGTTTTATCCTAACCCACTCTATCCCATGTTTTCTCCTCAACCCACTCTATCCCCTGTGTTCTCATCAACCCATTCTATCCCGTGTGTTCTCCTCAACCCATTCTATGCCATGTTTTCTCCCAAGCTATTCTATCCCATGTGTTCTCCTCAACCCACTCTATCCCATGCTTTCTCCTCAACCCAATCTGTCCCACGTTTTCTCCTCAACCCACTCTATCCCATGTTTTCTCCTCAACCCACTCTATCTCATGTGTTCTCTTCAACCCATTCTATCCCATGTTTTCTCCCAAGCTATTCTATCCCATGTGTTCTCCTCAACCCACTCTATCCCATGCTTTCTCCTCAACCCAATCTGTCCCACGTTTTCTCCTCAACCCACTCTATCCCATGTTTTCTCCTCAACCTACTCTATCCCATGTTTTCTCCTCAACCCACTCTATCCCATGTTTTCTCCTCAACCCACCCTATCCCATGTTTTCTTCTCAAGCAATTCTATCCCATGTAATCTCTTCAACCCATTCTATCCCATGCTTTCTCTCTAACCCTGTCTTATCTCACACAACCACATATTTAACTCCTCTCAAGCCAGACAGCTGTTCTCCCGAAGTCACAACTGTACCGGGGACAAAAACCGAGTGTAATGACTTTGTACAAAAAGCTCTCAGATAGTTATTCCTAGACGTCAACTGACGTTGGTGCAGAGCTGCGCTCGTTACTGATGCGTGCCAGCTCTTGCGCAACCATGGCGGCATTCGCTCCGAGACTGCAATATCACGCACGCAGTCAAGAGGCCGCGAAAAGGGAAATCAATAACATGTGAAGGTCGTGTCAGTGAAAAAAAAAAAAAACAACCGGCAAAGATAATCTCAAGCGGCGATCATTATACCCGGGTTAACTTTTAAAGCATAACCAAGTTCTGGAGTCAACATCAAAGCAGTTCTCACCAATTTCAACAGGTTGCTGTAAGTGAGGCGGGAAAACTGCGAGTTTGAAGGTTATGCCGAATTAAGCACTTTTGGAGTTCATTTCCGCGCATGATGCAGTTATTAGGTCATATCAAGGGAGTAATCAATGGTGTGAAGGTTACGCCCAGAAACAAATCCGGGATCATAACAAGACAGCTACATTCAATCAATCAGGTGCCGTCTCCTCAATGAAAGTTGGCAGCAATGGATCTCCAACACTGTATGTCTCTCGCCTCGACTGTACAATCTGTCAGACTGATGTTCGTCCATCTCTTGATGTTATCTTCCCTCTTGTGCCGCTGTGTACCTCTTGCTCGCATGTCCTCACCTTGTCCCCATGTATGGTTTTTGTAAGAATGTTTATGTCTTTTAACGTGGCCGAAATATTGCAATTGCTTCTTTTTTTGTTTCAGCGAGTTTAAACAGACAAGTTGTAAAAAGCAACATGATCGACTTCATTGCACCGGGTGTTATCCCACATAGCTCGGTCTCTTTTTTTCTAGGGCGGCCTGCCGAAAGCGTCGAACAAAGCACGAACTCCGTAACTCCAGCGACGACCCACCAGGAGTATCGGAGAAAATTGCATTAATGAACCGAACGACTTAGCCCGTAACCGAACTCACAGCCTCCGGGGCGCAAGACGAGCGGTGTAACCATTTCCCCACGGGACCGACTAGCGAGTGTGTTTAGGTGGAGAAGCGTATATAGTTGTGTTAATGATCTGGGTGAATGTGTGATCACTCAGTAAGGGTTATATTTATTTCATGCCCGTGCAAGAACAATTCTCATGTGTTGCTACTTTGAGTGTTCCAATTTCGCGTTGGTAGTGGCAGGCTCTGTGGCTAGGGAAATAGTCAAACGCATGTACCGAGTCGAGGATTCGAAAGCAGCTGCGAGATAATTTGCATCAGACCGCTTTGCGTTGATTTTGATGATATGAGGCGTCGGCTGTTCAGAAAGCAATGTCAGACTACTGAACTAGCATTGCCTAATAAATCGCAAGCAGCCAACCAATAAATGCTGGGGTTGAAAAAAAAAGGAAAGTGGAGGGGGAGGAGGATTGCAGCGCGTGCTATTTTATTGAATAGTGTGACTTTCGTTTGTCGGGCATCCTCGTCATATTTTACTCATTGCATCCGCCCATCTATCCCATCCACCGATTAACATCTATAACCCATCCGTGTATATGCTTGACACTCTCTTCCCCTCTATTTGGCTAACTGGCTTGTATCCGTCTCCCACACCCACTCCTCTCAGCATGCCTCTAATCTTCCCAGCAATCGTTCCCTCCCACTCCGTGTCCTGTTTTAATGAAAGATTAAAATCAGATAAAACCGAGAGATGCTGTCAGCCGATGAAGCCGCTTGATTTAGAACAAGTTGGGTGGCAAGTCTTTCTTGAGAATAGAAATCTCAGAGTTAAAGAAACGACCACATTTGGGGAGGCAGGAGAGAGAGAGAGAGAGAGAGAGAGAGAGAGAGAGAGAGAGAGAGAGAGAGAGAGAGAGAGAGAGAGAGAGAGAGAGAGAGAGAGAGAGAGAACGAAAGGTTGAACTTTATTTTCAAAGGGTTACAAATTGGGAACGTCCTGCATTCGACCTTTCCTATCACTCATTGTTGGTACATCAACTATCTATTGTGCGTGTTACATCCACATAGAATAAAATGTCACATGTATGTTGTGAACATAAACAATGGATATTACTATGTTATGAGACAGACAGTCTGGTAGACAGACACACATACACACACACACGCACACATGCATGCAGGCAGACAGACAGACAGACAGACTGACTGACTGACTGACTGACTGGCAGGCAGGCAGGAAGGCTTTTCGCCCGTCCACCTTTCTTTCTGGTATGCACGTGATGCGCAGTATTCTCTTTCTTTTTCGTCCTCTTTCTGTTTTCAGACCCCTTCTGATGTCAACCTCAAAATATTTAAATAAAGCCAGTTACTCTGTATGGGTGCTCATGATGGACACTGAGTATTAAAATTATGTAGTAACCGGAGGATATGAATATATAGTGTATTGAATAACGAAGACACGAAAAATAGATTGCATGATTTATTGCCTGGCATATTTCGCTGCATCTCGTCATGAACATACTGTACAAATCTCACAACATAAACAAAAGCAATAAGATAATCCTTAAAGCTGAAATATACAGCCCACTCACACAGTTAATATGAATTGTCTGACACGGTAATTTTAGAAGAATGTTGAGAATATCGTGGACAGAAAAGAAAACAAACCGCTAGGTGTGTTGTCAGCTGTAGGTGTTACTAGATCATTCATCAGAACCCACAGCGAAAGATAAATGAAATTTATAGAACAACGGAAAAAGTGGAATGCACAACTAAGTCAGAAAAAGAGTTCTTGCATGTTACATAGAACCAGTATTAACCTACGGCTGCGAGTCCTGGACAATAAGTACACATGGGAAAAAATCCCTGGAAGCCTTAGAGATGTGGTTTTATAGAAGCATACTGAAAATTAATTGGACAACCAAAAAGAGCAATCAGAATGTTTTAAGTGAAGCTGAGTTGCAAAGACAACTTATCAACACTTTTTTGACCACGTTATGAGAAGACAAAAACTGGAACATGTTGTGACAATCGTACAGATTTGCGGAAAAAGAGATAGAGGAACACAGCGTGCAAAGATTATTGACAGTCTTGTGTCATGGCACGGGAGGGAGTCAACACACGAATTGATCCGTGACGTCGGGGATGGTAATTTGCGGAGAGGCATGATCGCTCATGCCAGCCGGCAAGGCGCTGGATAATGATGATAACTAAGACTCTCATAGGGAAAGTACTAGTCGAGAGAATACGGGGCAGACATACAACTGCATGTAGAAATGTTTCACATATGGCTGCTTTAACGTTGACTTCAGACAGCAGTGGCAAGCTACTGAACGTGAGATGCACAGAAAAGTAACCGGGGTTGATGCTAACGTCCTACAAAGGACAAGCAAAATAAATAAATAAATACAAATGTTATGATGATTCTACTCCACATATAATATTCTGTTATCAGTTCCTTCTATGCTAGAAAACGAATGGCAAA
>JACEFZ010018403.1:65000-140485 GCA_014155875.1 Cepaea nemoralis
ACAACAACAAACACACACAGAGAGAGAGAGAGAGAGAGAGAGAGAGAGAGAGAGAGAGAGAGAGAGAGAGAGAGAGAGAGATTGGTGCTAACGAGTGAAAACACGAAAAAAAACACCGGCGCTGGCAGGCGTTACGTGTTCACACATCCGGGCTGTGTATCGCAGGTGGAGGTGTGGTGTATGGCGTCTGTTAGTATCCCCTAGTGAACGCTTCTCAGACTGTACTCACTCGCTGTGTATCGCAGGTGGAGAAGCAGCCTATGGCGTCTGTTAGTATCCCCTAGTGAACGCTTCTCAAACTGAACTCACTCGCTGTATATCGCAGGTGGAGGTGTGGTATATGGCGTCTGTTAGTATCCCCTAGTGAACGCTTCTCAAACTGTACTCACTCGCTGTGTATCGCAGGTGGAGAAGCAGCCTGTGGCGTCTGTTAGTATCCCCTAGTGAACGCTTCTCAAACTGTACTCACTCGCTGTGTATCGCAGGTGGAGAAGCAGCCTATGGCGTCTGTTAGTATCCCCTAGTGAACGCTTCTCAAACTGAACTCACTCGCTGTATATCGCAGGTGGAGGTGTGGTATATGGCGTCTGTTAGTATCCCCTAGTGAACGCTTCTCAGACTGTACTCACTCGCTGTGTATAACAGGTCGGGGTGTAGTGTATGGAATCTGTTAGTATCCCCTAGTAAACGCTTCTCAAACTGTACTCACTCGCCACTCATTGTTCGCGACGCCAGCTTAATAAAATAAAATAAGTAGTTGCTAAGATTATATATATATATATATATATATATATATATATATATATATATATATATATATATATATATATATATATATTATTAGCAGCAGCACGTGCCTCGGCAACTGGCGTAGGCGCTCATGCATATCCACAGATATCGGCCCTTGGTATTCTGGATTACTCTGCTGACGACATTCCTTCAATCCACCGTCTCAGTCCATTCAGCATCGTTTCTCTCGGCCTACCTCTGCTTCTTCTCCAACTGATCTTTCCAGGCGTCACGAGGCTTGCCCTTGACTCTCTTCTCAATATGTAATCGAAGAACGCGGCTTGTCTCTTTCAGGTAATTGTGTATAATATTCCACTTTCATTAGCCTCTTCCAAACAGTCGTTGTTAGTTACTCTTGCAGTACAAATTATTCACATAAATCGTCCCAGAAACCACGCTCCAAGCTCTTCCTCATTTATTCGTTAACGTCTCACCATTTATTGCCAGAATATGTTCTATATCAGTGGTTCTCAACCTTTTTTGGCCCGTGCCCCCCTTCAGCGTATTTTCAGAACGTCATTCCCCCCTTTCGTATTTCCTACCCAAAAATTTGGCCCGTGCCTCCCTTTACCATATTTTCAGAACGCCAACCCCCCCCCCCCCCCCTTTTCGTATATCCTACATAAAGTCCCCCACCCCTACACAGTATACGTAATAATGGAAGCTAAATTTAATAGCACATACTAAAACAAGTCTAGACGTCAACATAAAACGTGATTTGTGGGTCTACTTACTTTATAAAATGAATTTTAGAAGGGTGAGATGTACAGAACCGTAAAGTATGAAGGGAAAAACAATATCAAGTGATCGGTTCTTGTATTAACACAATCTTGAAATAATCTTAATTCTTCCCCTGGAAACCCTATAATCCACCCCCTCCAACCCTTTCGGGGGGAATTCCCCACCGGTTGAGAACCACTGTTCTATATATTTCATTACTCTCTTTCTGACTGACATTCAATGATAGTGGCTTATATGAATTATATAAACATAAATTTGTAAATTCTGCCACCCTGTTTTTTATTTTTCTTTCCAGAAAAAGAAAACCCCCACGTCTTTGGGGAAACTCTCTTCAGTATGGCCAAAGGTTGTCTGTAGTTGTATATTGTAATATTATTCCACCGACTGTCGGCGTGCTCGTCTAATCGCTTGTGTCACCGAAAAGTTGTTCCATCTCTTTGACTTTCTTTATTTTCAAGACTTCCTGTTGTGAATTTGATTAATGAAGACACAAACATTCTATTGGACCATTTATTGCCTGGCATATTTCGCGCTATCTCGTCTGGTGCATACTACAGAGACCATTTCGCGTGTATTAAAGCAACATAACGAATCCTTTAAATGAAATACACATCTTACTGGCATATGTTTCACTGTCGGTATAACCACGGTAGTTTTAAAGACTGGCATGTATTTTTGTGCGGTTTACACCCATTGTAGTTCTTTATTTTAGCTTTCAGCCATTCGTTTTAGTTGATACACTAACTACCACAATATAAATTTGTATTGCAATAAATTTTAATCTCTATTTGAATAACGAAGACACAAACAATAGATTGCACGATTTATTGCCTGGCATATTTCGCTGCATCTCGTCAGGTACATACTGCAGAAATCACACAACTTACGTGAATTAATTAGATAAATCCTTCAAACTGAAATATACACATGTTCGCACAGTAATGTCGATTGTCTACCACGGTAATTTTAAACTGACTAACATGTCTTTCTGCTTACACAAGGACGGCTTACGAAGGTTGATTAGTATAGCTTCAGCAAACTTTAACAATCGACTACTTTGTGTGTTGAACAACACACGGAAGGCACTGTCTCTTTCAACCACGTGACCACTCTCGAGCACATGTCTCCCGACCGATGAAGCCAGACTTTTCCGGTGTGTCGGCCTGCCTAGGCTACCATCTTCTGTGTGTAGTATCTTGTCCAACCAATTCGGAATATGTTCCGAAACCCTGCAATGTAACTGTCGCTCAGTTCTGCCTATGTAGATGGCCTCGCATCTGCATGTAAATTGGTAAATACAATTTGATTTGGCGTACAAAGCTACAGGTTCTTTTACTGCTGGGACTAGGATCGGTGTGTTTCTGTACCTGATGACTAGAGCTGCAGCACAGAATGTTCGCTCGACTGCTGTGGTGAGCCGGTCCCGCAGACGTTGCATTACGTCATCTCCTCGGAAGGTTAGCTGGATGAATACTTTGAGTTTAGGGACTGTAGTTACTTCTGATTTCGGTTTGGGCTGTTGGCAGTGGCGCTTTATAAATCCTGTGGAGTACCCATTCAGGTTTAAGGCATTCTTCAGAGTTTTAAATTCCTCTGTCAGTGTGTCCTGGGTGCATATCTTCCTAGCACGGTCAAACAGGGTCCGCACTAAGCCCCGTTTGTACTGGACAGGTGCGAAGCTCTGAAAATTTAAGTATTGACCAGTCCATGTTTCTTTGCGGTACACCGATCTTTGAATTGTGCCATCTGCTCTACGTCTCATTAGGATATCTAGAAACGGCAACGCTCCGTTGTCTTCGTGTTCCATAGATAAAGAGATGTTTATATGTGTCTCGTTCATTGTGGCCTGGAACGATGTTGCTTGTACCTCGTCTGTGGTGATAATTAGTATATCGTCCACGTAACGACGGTAAAAGGCCAAGTTATTGATTTCTGAGGATCTGTTTTCTTCTAAGTGTGCCATGAAGATGTCCGCTAGAATAGGTCCAAGTGGGCTCCCCATGGCCACTCCGTCAATTTGGCGATATGACTTGTTTAGAAAGTTGAATTGTATGTTGGCAGTACATAATTTTAATAACCTCTCTAGAATAGCTGAATAGAATGCCTAGTTTTAGTTGTTTGTCTCTAATGCGTTCGCTTATTATATTCACGGTCTCATCTAACGGAACGTTGGTGAATAAAGAGGCAATATCCATGGATGCCATGTGTTTGTTGTTTATGTCCATAGTATCCAATAATTCCACCAGTTCGAATGTATCCCTGAGTGTTCTTGGATCGAAGGACTGTCGTACTGGCTTTAAAATTTCAGCTAGCCATCTCGCCATTCGGTGTTGTGGCGAGTTAACCATGGAAAGGATCGGTCTTAGTGGGATGCCGGGCTTGTGAAGCTTGGGTAGACCGTACATCTGAGGTGTTTGGGAGCCACGCGGTGTGAGCGTTTTTGCAGTGGCCTCACTGATGAGTCCTGCATTCACAAGTGACTGGATTTCTTTCCTCACTTTTGCATCCAGGTCCTCCGACTTGTTGACTGCTTGCTCTACTCTGAATTTAGATGCGTCTGATAATATATCATCCATTTTTCTCTGGTAGTCTGATATGTCCATCAGTACTGCACCACTTTCTTTGTCAGGTTTCAATATTACAAGGGTTTTTGTTGGCCTTTAACGCTTTTAAGGCAGTAAGGTGTTCGTTGGTCAGCGGACATGTCTGTTTAGAGGAGGTTGTGCGATACTGGTTAGTCAGTTTAAAATTACCGTGGTAGACAATCGACATTACTGTGCGAACATGTGTATATTTCAGTTTGAAGGATTTATCTAATTAATTCACGTAAGTTGTGTGATTTCTGCAGTATGTACCTGACGAGATGCAGCGAAATATGCCAGGCAATAAATCGTGCAATCTATTGTTTGTGTCTTCGTTATTCAAATTCATCACGGGAAAACATTGTTTTGAATTTAATCTCTATGTTATTTATCTGTGTTTTATGTCTGCCGACTTCTTCTGCACGTTTCTGTCTGTCTTTGTCTACTACCTAACTGCCAGTCTGCACATACATACATTTACCTACCTACCTCCCTACCTACCTCCCTACCTACCTACCTACCTACCTACCTACCTATTACCAACCTATCTACCTATCTACCTACCTATCTACCTACCTACCTACCTATCTACCCACCTACCTACCTATCTACCCACCGACCGACTTACCTATCTACCTACACACCTACATACCTACCTACCTACCTATCTCTTATCTACCTACCTACCTACCTACCTAACTACCTACCTATCTACCTACCTACCTACCTACTTATGTACCTACTTACCTATCTACCTACCTACCTACCTATCTACCGACCTATCTACCGACCTACCTAATACCTACCTATCTACCTACCTACCTACCTATCTACCTACCTATCTACCCACCTACCTATCTACCTACCTATCTACCTACCTACTTACCTACCTACCTACCTATCTATCTACCTACATACCTACCTATCTATCGACCGACCTACCTACCTATCTACCTACCTATCTACCTACCTACCTACATACCTAATACCTACCTACCTATCTACCTACCTACCTACCTACATACATACCTACCGACCGACCTACCTACCTACCAGCATGTCTGTCTGTCCATTTAACCCACATCTACCTACCAACATCCTTGCTGCCTGTTTGTCTGTCTGCCTGCCCGTCCATCCGTTTGTCTGCCTGCCCCCTCGCCTTGTTGTTTTGTCTTCTTGCCTCTCCCGCAAATGTGTTTACCATTACGCCCGTCTGTGTATTTGTCCGCTTTACATGTCTGTCATCAGAACCTCTGATTTCCAGTCTTGTAACTAACTTCCCGTTGTTTAATCATTTCGATTTCTTCATTTTCAGTACGATTACACGACAGTATACAGGACGAAGGATTCCACTATCTGGTATTCGATCTGTAAGTATTCGATTACACTGTTAAACAATCCAGCCACGCTGTCTCCATCTCTTCTCCTCATCTAGCGCTTCCATGCCTTGCCTCATTTACTCTCCTTTCCTGCCTCCCTATCTCTAACTGTATAAGTAGTATACGTGCAGTATATAGATAGCATTGCCGAACATTACGTCTGTGAACAACACCTCCTTTTAAATCAATATCCGAATTGTGGTTGATTTGATGACAGGATTATTAACCTGAGTCTGGGATGGGCCCTAATTATAACTTCTCTTCTAAGGTTGAAAAGGGTAGGGGAAAGGAGTGGTTTTAACGAAAGCAATAGACATGTTAATCGTCCTACGACTGGCGACACCACGTACTTGAAACTTAGAAACTTAACGTTCAGTTGTTACCACCCTGCCTCTCAGCCTGTAGTAAACGCCGCATGATACTGGACATGGTAGCTCCACTAGCCGTCTGGTCGCATTATTGATGTCGGCGCTACACATACCCAGTGGCTCCCGCTAGAGCAGTGGCTAGAACTTTTGCCTGTGGGATCTGTTGTTATGGGTTTGAATCCCCATCCAAGCAGAATTTTATAAATTGACCTGGCTCCCAAGTCATCCCAAGCTAATATGGGAACTAGGAAGTGTAATGGGAAGACAAGGCGGCCGGCTTGTATTTGACAACATTTCCACTCGAGTGTCGATTGGTCTATACAAATACGGAGCTAATAGTCTGTTTACTTATGTCTGCCCCAATATAAAATTCCATATTTCAGTAACCAACTGAGGGAAAATGATGAGATTTAGCATATAACCTCATCATTATGTCCACCCAACAAAAAAATTTTTGTTCTGAAGATTGTACAGCGGATTTAAAAGTTTGTCTATATGCGGTTTACGGGTCAGAGATGAAGTGCACATTATTAAATGTATTACGTCTTCACACGGAAACATTAGCGATGGGATTGGCCTTATGACAAGAGCTTCGGGTAGTGGAACGGGGCATTGCTGTAAAACAAGTTTGTTAGCGAGAAATCACTAGTTTTTCACCAAAACATCAAAGAAATGTCGCAGCTTTCCATGATTTAAGTTGCTTTTGGACCTATCAAAGACATATTCCTTGGGTGGGGGTAAATATAAGACGGCAGAAACGATTTCATAACGATGCAACAGGCAGTTTTCAAAATAATTGATCGTGAATGAAGGCATTCATTTCTGGACAGACTATAGTATCATACCCCTATAACACCAAACACGCGTAGAAAGGATCTGTTACTATTGTTTCCGTGGCTGGCTCCGTGGCTGGAGTTTATGGACGCAGTTCGTAATCCCGTATACCGCGCTCGAAACACAGATGTGGGCGATTTGACAGCAGACCGCCTCGCGTTGGTTTTTTTTCTCCTGAAAATGGTATGAGTGCCGGTCGTTCAGAAATCGGTGGCAAACTACTGAATGTAAACTTGCCAAGAGATCACAGACAGCCAAAAAATGCTGGAATTCGTTGCGATGTCCTGTACAGGATATGCAACTAACTTTTAAACACCTGTTTACTTTCATGGTATTTCCAGTATGCTATAACGTGCTTCTTCTTCCTCCTCCTCCTCTTCTTCTTCTTTTGGATTGCTGCTTCTGCTTCCTCCTCCTCTTCCTCTTCCTCCTGCTCCTACTACCACTACTACTACTACTACTACTACTACTACTACTACTACTACTACTACTACTACTACTACTACTACTACTACTACTACTACAACTACTACTACTACTACTACTACTACTACTACTACTACTACTACTACTACTACTACTACTACTACTACTAATGCCCATTAGCAAATTGTTGTTATTTATTCATTTAAATTTTAAGTCAGTCTCTTTTCTGTTACTTTAGCACAGTTGAATGCACTATTTGCAGCAATTTGTATACCTTAGTCACTATCATTTTCGTCGTCATCATTATCTTCATCATCATTATCAGCACCATGCACCATGTTGCAAAGTGTCGTCGGTCACAGCTCGCCATCACACAATCACTAGTCTGTGATATCAGGTCTGTGTTCTTGTCCCGATCATGCTAAGTGCCCAAGCCATCCATATATATATATATATATATATATATATATATATATATATATATATATATATATATATATATATATATATATATATATATATACCCTTCGTCTTGTTCCGTTAGTTTAACTAGTTGTCACTATGTTGTAAAGTTGATTTCTCCTCAAAATGCGCTCAACAAATCACGACAATCTCCCTTTAATTCCTCTAGTGCATTTACGGTCTTCATTTTCTTTCTCTCTCAGAAGTAAACAAAGATCTACACCTTTGCTTTATTGACTACACAAAGGCCTTCGATAAAGTGAGACATGTCGACATTTCAAGGATGCTTGAAGATCTGCAAATTGATGGAAAAGACCTTAGACTTGTGAAAAACATATATTGGAAACAACAAGCTGTCATAAGAATTGATAATGAAGTAGGTCAATATCAGCCTATTAAGAGAGGTGTGAGACAGGGATTTGAAATGTCTCCAGATCTTTTTTCCCTTTACAGTGAAAATATTTTCAGAAATATAGAAAATATGGAAGGAATCAACATTGGGGGACGATGCATCAATAACGTTAGATATGCAGATGATAGTCTTGATTGCAAACAATGAACAGGACCTGCAACATTTAGTAGATGTGGTTGTTGCACACAGTGAACAACTAGGGTTAGAAGTGAATTGTAAGAAGACACGGTCAATGGGAAGAAGGAAATACCACAATGTAATATACGAGTAAATGGGTATATTCTTAAACAATTGAATCGGTACAGTTATCTCGGTACAGTCATAACATCTGATGGGAGATGCTTTGAAGAGATTAGAACAAGAATTGCCATTGCGAAGGTAGCCTGTTGCAAGATGAAAAACATACTGACAAATAAAAAAGGATATCAGTTGAAATGAGAAAAAGAGTGTTGAAGTGCTACATAGAACCTGTACTTTTGTATGAATGTGAAGCTTGGACAATGAGTAGTAAAGATGAAAAACATATGATGGCTGTGGAAATGTGGTTTCTGAGGAAAATACAACGAATATCACGGACAGACAGAAAAAAGCAATGAACAAGTACTTCAAGAAACAAATAAAGATCGTAAACTGATTAAACTCATTAGACGTAGATAGTCAACATTTTTGGGCATGTTATGAGAAGAAATGAATTGGAGAACTTGATGACGATTGGCAAGATCGAAGGGAAGAGACCAAGGGGAAGACCGATAAGTAAATACCTGGATGGCTTGGCCATGTGGCATGGTCGAGACAGGAACACGGAGCTAATCCACGACTCTGGTGATCGAGTGAGATGCTTATCGGCATGGCACATGATGGAGCATTGTCACTGTCATTAACTGCCTGTATAGTACCTTGCGGTGTATGACAGGTGAGTCTTGAGCCTGCGGTATTAAGGCCGCTTGGCTATTGCAGTCGCCGAGAAGGTTAGGATTGTCGTTTTGCCCCGACAGAGAAAGATCCACACCTTACTGAGGATTCGAACCTAGCATTCAAGCCAGTTGGCCAGCCGTTCCTCTACAATAACTTCATGTGTTAAATTCTACATTTCCTGTTCATTGTCTGCATTAAATACTGTACCATGTATACATTTTATATTGTTGATATGTCCTCCAATTTCGATTCCTCCGGTATCATCTACATTTCTCAAAATGTTTTCTCTACATAGGGAAAAACCGGTCTTGACATATACCTCCCTGGCGCATTCCTTTATTGATTGGCTGACACTGACCTCCTTCATGATCAATTTGTATGGCAGCTTATTGTTTCCAGTGTCTGGTTTTTACAAGTCTATAGTTCCCCCCGTCAGTTTAGAGATATGCAAGCATTGTTATCATGACCACGTGTCTTACTGCATCGAAAGCAATAGGTCTCTGAAATGTTTATTAAAATGACATCCCAACATGTTTTTGCCGCCCAGAGACTCTCATCTCATTAAGATTTGAACAAAATTATATCAAGTTAAACAGTGATATATTTCTAAACGTATATAATGAACTCATTAGAATGAAGTAGAAATGATGCACACACGACGTGGTAAACTTATACTGCCAATTAAAATGTTATCGTTTTCCTCTTCATTCTGTGTACAGAGTTACGGGCGGTGAATTGTTTGAGGATATCGTTGCAAGGGAATTTTACAGTGAGGCAGATGCCAGGTAGGTTTCTGTTGTTGCGGTTCGTCAGCACGTTATAATAATCATTCCCTGAGACGCCCGTTATGGTTACCTGTATCCGCAGTGATGTTTTCAAACAAAGCTTAAGTGTGTTAAGGTGTATGGTCGTGTTAAGTGTCACGAATTGCCGTTCTGAACACGTCTGTTTAGTTCTTTTCCCCTTAACACATGGGGTATTGAGTACGCAGTGTTCGCATATAGGGAGTCGTGATATCACAGTGGCTTGTGAACGTGCTGCCGACACGGTAATCAGGTGTTCAGTTCCCTCTCGAGACGGAAATAATTGTTTAAAATTCGGGTCTCCAGGTCGACCTAGCCTAAAACAGGTACTGTGAATTTTTTCTAGAAAGTAAAGGCGGTCTTCGTGTTATGATATAGCACACATAACATAGACTGCCGATTGGTCTTCACAAATATGGGGCTAGAACCATATACCCGATATGTCTCAAGACATGGGAAAGGGTCTTGTACTTACTTGTACCAATGTTAGAGTAGAAGATATGTCTCACGACATGGGAAAGGGTCTTGTACTTACTTGTACCATTGTTACCCGGGAAGGTTAACCCGGTCAACAAATGCCCGCATAAGTCGGATGTGTCGACCTGACGGCGCACGCGAGAACGCAGCTCTGCTGTAAACAGGCACAACGCAATCACGTCCGAAAAAAACTTCGGATGAACGCAGAAGAAGTAGAAGAAGTACCAATGTTAGAGTAGGAGATATGACAATATTATAGCTAAAACAAAACGTTATACGGTGTGTCCAGTGCACAAGACGTTCAGTGATGCACTTGAAGAACTCAAATTGCTGACCCACTCTGGTCAAGTTTTCTTGTTGCTGTGTGAACAGATGTGCTAGTTCCTGTAGACACTGTTAAATAGACAAGTTACAACCTTGGGATTGTTTGCATTAAGCGTTTGTATGTGTATTTTAATTTCATTTTTCTAGTCTATGTTTGTACTTCAAACTTGTTTAAATATGTGAATGACTTAAATGAGTTTAAGATGAATTACATTCAAGCAGTAAGCATATTGGCAGTTTAACATGAGCCCAGTGAGCACATCACACGACGTGTGTGGTATGTGTGTAGTATCATGTTATAACTATGTGTAATTGTCCTGCGGAAGTTTCTTGCTATGGGTCGGTGATGTGACAGCCATCACATTTTGCAGGACTAGTGCAAGGAGGAAGAGGCGGCAAATCTTTCCCTGACTTTGACAAGGACAAGCTTAGGTGTCGTACCCGACTGTGCTCCTGGCATTACCGAGGGGTTCGCGATCAACATCTACTGGCGCGCCCGACACCAGGCTATGGATTAACAAAATAGCAAACACTTCATGTTTAAATGAGTGGCTTCGCCTGGCTTCAGAATTATAAATTCCTGGTAGCGTAGTAGATAGAGCATTAGCTGGATTCCCAGAAGCCCTAGTTCAATTCTTTTCCACGCGGAATTGTTTGTTGACCGTGTGACACCCGCATACAGTTGGCATCTGAAGATGTTCTAGAGCCGCATACAGTTGGCATCTGAAGATGTTATACAGCCGCATACAGTTGGCATCTGAAGATGTTCTAGAGCCACATAAAGTTGGCATCTGAAAATGTTCTAGAGCCTCATACAGTTGGCATCTGAAGATGTTCTAGAGCCACATACAGTTGGCATCTGAAGATGTTCTAGAGCCACATACAGTTGGCATCTGAAGATGTAGAAGATAAGGTGGCCGACATTACAAATCTGCGTCAAACACCGAGTGCTGTTTGTACAAGAACATGTGAATGTACAAGAACATACGAAAGTACAAGAACATGTGAATGTTCAAGCATATATGAATGTACAAGAACATATGAATGTATAGGAACATATGAGTCTGCAAGAGCATATAAATGTTCAAGAACTTATGAATGTACAAGAACATATAAATGTACAAGAATATATGCATGCACAAGGACATATGAATGTACAAGAACATATGAGTCTAGAATGTCCTGAATATGTCACGGTATGAAATGGGACACCAGGGACCCATATTTGTGGAAAGACTTGAACGCCCCACGCCTTGTCCCAAGGGACAAGATGATTTGGATGATGATTATGTTGATGAAAACTGGGTCCATTACTTCAAAATCAACAGAACAAGCGTAGCACACCTGACCATACTAAAACTATACTCGTGTCAACTTCTTTATTGCTAGAGGTCATTTCAGGAGCCACTTTTTGAATCTTAGTTCTCGTATGATAGTAAGCTCGGTTGCGAGAAAGAACAAACAAGAAAGGAGCCGCCCATCTAAGATTAAACTATGAAAGCAGCCGATCACCCGACCCCAAATGTGAAGTGTTTAGCAATTCATCTTGGGATATTTATCCTTGCTTTGACGGACACCCCTACGGGCGGGTAATATGAAATTATCTCAGTTTATTTTAGACGCGCATGAGACAGATACCATATGCCAGGAAAATGTAAATAATGCACCAGGTGTCTGACGTTGTTTGTATTTGACAATTACACCTCGACAGTGTCAACTGTTTGTGTTTGGCACTCACAAACAAGCCAGATAATGGAGTTATTATCACAGGAGCTGGCAGTAAATATAAACAGTGTCATCTGCAGATATGCGGAAGTGACTCTGAGAGATATAATTGGAGACGGGGAAATTAAGAGAATAGGTCTGAAAGCAGTCATCCAGTCCATTAAAAAACAACAGATTAAATGGTTTGGCCACTTCACAAGAATATCCAGATTCCATCTAGAACAAAGACTCACACAGAAGAACTATGATGAATATAGAGAGATCACGTAAAAGATGGAGTGATGGCATCAAGAACAATCTGAGAGACATTAATTCCAATCTACCAAGCGCATTGAAAGAGCATCCTCCACCCCACCCCCTCCACCCCCAACATTTCACTGAGGTCAATGGAGGAGGAGGAGACGGCAGAAGGAGAAGAATAACAAGAACAGGAAGAAGAATAACAAGAAGATATTCAGGGTTAGCACGTGAGTTTAGTTAGTGATTGCACGGGTGCAGTCATTGCAGCAGAAATTAGTAGACAAAGTTTATTTCATCTTAGTGTGAAAACTTTATTTAGATAATGCGTTCTGACACAACTGGTACTAAAGTACTAAAATCAACGAGGTCGACTTCATCGCATCGGCCTCTCTCGGCAGAATGGCATGTCGCTTGCCGAGAGCATCGCAGGAAGTACGAACTCCTTAGCTCCAGCGATGACCCCTAGGAGTCTCCAGGAAATTTGCACTGTGATTCTAAACGACGCAGTCTGTATTATTGTCCCCAGGCCACATTTGGCTCTGCTAATATGCTCCCGTGTCGGGTCTGTGGTCCCGGGTTTAAAGCCTCGCGAGGCAGGGATTCTCTTCATGATAACAAAGTGTGACCTCGATCCAGGTCACATAAAACTGAACCAGAAATGTTCCAAGATGATAAGATGGCCAGTGTGGTACATCACCCATGTGTCCTACTTGGTAAAAGCAATGGACCCAGATCCACATTGCCAAGATGGCCTGAAACGCTATCGTTTACTTTTTTTTTTAACGTTTTAATGCATTTTGTAAAACCTTTTGACATATCTCGAACCCTTTTTGTCAGATAAGTATGTGCTTTTTATCTGGCAAAGAAGGAGGATGGTGAATAATTTATCTATACACTTGTTTTTACTATATTGTTAAAGATCTTATCAGCAGAAGTTCAGAGAACATGTGTTGTAATAACTAATGAAAGCCACACAATAATGACAAAATAAGCTATATTCCTAGAAATTTACAGTCAGGAAAAGTGAGTTGGCTGGATGTTTTGCTAATAATTATGCAGTTCTATTGTCCCTGTTTTACAGGAAATTTCGCGTATTTTTATCACTTCATATGGATTATGAGTTGATAAAACTGTTGCATCCTTTTCCCCCAACGTACAGGGAGGATTCTTTTAAACAATCATAGAATATTGAAATAGTGAAAGCATTGATATTCAAAAACTTGAGTATGTCAAAATCGACAAGTTAGATAGCAAACAATATCACACATAATGAGAGAGTGTAATAGAGGGCAATGCAAGAGGTGTGTCTAAAAAGTAATGAGACCTTCGTTATTATTTTTTTTTTTTTAAAGTAACAACTAAACTACAGGTCGACTTTATCCCGCTCAGAATAATCTCCAGAGATGCCACCCTTCACCGGAGATCTTCCACTATTGGTGGCAATCTTGGAAGTAAGCGTCTGAACGTGCCTTCATCTGCTCGGTCATAGCCTTGTGAATGCTGCCTACAGTTCCAAAATCACGACACTGTAGATGGAATGTTATTTACATTCGCTTGATTTAAACTGATATTTACGTGCAACTACTTCTAGTGCACTGCACTGATTTTTGCGTGTGGGTTAGCTGTCCATATTACCAGTGACTCTGGCCACTCCGACTTCTGTGGTCCTTGTAACCCAACATCAAGTTGACACGTACACTCCCAACATCAAGTAGACATTACACCCCCAACATCAAGTAGACATGTACACTCCCAACATCAAGTAGACATGTACACTCCCAACATCAAGTAGGCATATACCCTCCCAACATCAAGTAGACATATACCCTCCCAACATCAAGTAGACATGTACACTCCCAACATCAAGTAGACATGTACACTCGGAACATCAAGTAGACATATACACTCCCAACATCAAGTAGACATGTACACTCCCAACATCAAGTAGACATGTACACTCCCAACATCAAGTAGACATGTACACTCCCAACATCAAGTAGACATGTACACTCCCAACATCAAGTAGACATATACACTCCCAACATCAAGTAGACATGTACACTCCCAACATCAAGTAGACATGTACACTCGGAACATCAAGTAGACATATACACTCCCAACATCAAGTAGACATACACACTCCCAACATCAAGTAGACATATACACTCACTTGGTATCGGAGACAAGGCAACTTTTTCGGCAGTTTTCTAGCAAGTTTTGGCGCGAATAGTCTCATTACTGTTTAGACACCCATCGTACAAATGAACACTTTGTGCAAGCCCTGATTCTACAGTCATTTCTTTGTGCAAGCCCTGATTCTACAGTCATTTCTTGATGTCTCTAACACCCCTGGCTTCCAGCCGTTGCATTCAACAGGTGCTAGAGGGAATAAACAGCTGCCACCAGCATAACATCATTCACAGGGACATGAAGGTGTGTTACCCTGTTATGTCTCACAATGAGATCATATCTGGTCTCCGTAAGGAAAGCATCCCTTCTGTTATTACTACCATTACCAATGTGACTGCCAGTATATGAATGCCCGCTGAGTTTGTTGATTCATGTCAGCCCAGTAACACGCCTGTTAGTTAACTGCTATGGTTGTTGGCTGTGTTTTGTTGCATTTATTTGTCTGCTCATTGAAGTTTGTTCATATTAACGGGGGCAGTTTTTTAACATGTTTCTGGGGCGGTTAACATAGCTCGGGGCTTCCAGCTTGTCATTGAGATTTTCTGGACAATGATAAGTCTGCAGGTTACGAGCTATGCCGACCTGCCATTGTGTCAGTCAGTTTAGAGCATACAAATATAGGCTCTCGTCACTGTAGGCTGGCTAGTATGTACACAAATGTCTGTTGTCGTTTAGTTGAAACATGTCACATGCCTCAGTTTGTTGCATTTATCAGAACATTTTATTATAACACAGAAGTCACAAACAATATCTTGCACGATTTATTGCCTGGCATATTTCGCTGCATCTCGTCAGGTGTTGATTAACATGACTACTACTTACACAATCCTTTCACTAATAATAATAATAATAATAATAATAATAATAATAATAATAATAATAATAATAATAATAATTTGCGAAGTTGATAGAGAGCTGTGATGATACTGTCATGATCACGGTAGGACAAAATTTTGACGCCAGAGCTCGTCGCCCGCTGAGGAAAAGTCTGGCCATTATTGCTCCGTGCATTCAGTCCTCAAGCAGGAAACAGCTGCGGGACAGATTATTCGTATTTACTATTTGACATTAATTCATTATTTCAGACTGGCATAGACCCACACCTACCTGTATTATTATAAGTCTTTGTCTCAATGTGGTAACTTGTAAATATGATAACGTGTAAATATGATAACGTGTATATATACATTGTAAATCTGATAACTTGTAAATACGTTTACTTGTAAATCTGATAACTTGTAAATATGATTCACCCTCCCTTCCCCGTCCCGTTCCCGCCCCCTTCCCCACAGAAAATAAGGAATCTATCGCGGTACGAACTCGCCCAGGGAGCCCCGATGGCATAGCGACTAGTCGCTGGCCTGCCACATCGGCGGTCTAGGGTTCGATCCGCACCAGGGCTGCTTCAGATTTTAAAAATTTGACCTGGGCTCCCGGATCGACCCCGCTTAAAATGGGTTCCGGGAAAGATCTAGGGAAGTAAAGACGGCCGGTGTGATACCGACCACATCAGCCACTGAATGGCGTTTGGTCTTTACAAACATGGTTCTAGCTTCATATTCCCAGTGCCTTTTTGGCGTGTAAATTGGGGAGTTAGTTGTTACTTACTGACTAGTTAAATAGAAACTTTAGTCGAGTATGTTCTCTTATGTTAGTAATAGCAATATTTGCATTGTATTCCATTTTATTGGTCAAATTATCAATGAGGCTAGTAACTGCATTATTTGTTTCATATCTAGTTTAGTGGTTATTGTAGTGTTCCGGCTGGAAGTAGTGACAGTTGTTTAGTAATGCGCTTACAACTGATCGTCTGTTGTAGTGTTCATTGAAGTTAATGTCGTCCAAATGTGCATGTAAAGAGGCTGGGGTGGTTGTTATCGACGATTAGAATGACACAAATAAATTGGAATAAAAATATAATTACTGAGCAACATCAAGGTTAGAAAAATATACTAATTTGGAGGCATAACAGCAGCATCACCTCCATCAGTAGTAGCAGCATCACCACCACCACCATCACCACCATCACCATTACCAGCACCACCACCATCACAATCACCACCGCCATCATCATCACAAGCAGTAGCAGTAATAGCAGCAGCATTAGTCCTTTGAGGATGTTTAAAATGTTCAAATATATTCATGCTAACAGTCACTTCTAGTCTTCTTAAAATTGGGTATCTGTGTTACACACAGAAGCGCGCACAAAGCTCTGGACACGGTACACAATATAGAAAAGCCGTGGCGTATGTAAAACAAGTCTCCACAACAGATATCAATAGACATAATGCGTGAAATAAGAATACAGCAAAGAAGACGCGGATAGTAGAAGGAATTCCGCTTTTCGTGGGGGAAAGTAAAGTAAGTAATAGATTCCTTTTCACGATATTCACAGCATTAAAAAGACACCTCTTTGGAAATTGATGAAGGCGCTATGGCATACCACAGAAAAACCATTAACCTAATAAGGGCAGCATATAAAGACACGACATACATAATTATTTGTGAAGAAAATCTAACAGATGCATTCGACATGAATGACAAGAGTGCGACACCGATGCCTTTAGTTAGTTAGTCACCGTTAGTGCGACACCGATGCCTTTAGTTAGTTAGTCACCGTTAGTGCGACACCGATGCCTTTAGTTAGTTAGTCACCGTTAGTGCGACACCGATGCCTTTAGTTAGTTAGTCACCGTTAGTGCGACACCGATGCCTTTAGGCAACTTTAATACTTACTAACTACGAATTGAATTATGAAGACAACAACAATAAGAACTGCCAGAAATGGAATTCAGCTGTCAATGACTGAGCATCTTGACCGTCTGGGCCTCGCTGGTGACGTGTGCTTCTTGTCCTTCACACGAGATCAGATGCACGACAAACTAAACACTTAATGAGAGGTCAGGGGTGTGTCTGTGGCGAAATGGTTATATCGCCTTGCCCCTCGCTCCGAAGGTTGTGTGTTCGAGTCCGGCTAACGTCGTTCGGTTCATGAGTGGAATTTTCTCGGAGACCTCTAGGGGTCGTCGCTGGAGCTACAGATCTCATGCTTTGTGAAAAGCTTTCGGCAGGCCGCCCTGCGGAAAGAGACCAAGCCATAGGGATAAAACCCAGTGCAATGAAGACGATCCCCTTGTCTTGTGAAACCCTAGGAGGTCACAGCACTGCCGTCTACAAATGTATAGTGCAAGGACAAAGATAATGAGAAGAAATCAAGCACATGATAGTCCGATCTCCATTAGTGAAACGTCACTTCAAGGAGTGCAGTCATACACCTATCTAGGTAGCAATATTGGCATAGATGAGGCATCAGAAATATCAAATACCGCTGCGGAAAGTGTGCCATTCTGTTTTATTTTGTAAAATTCCACACATTTCAAGACGTGAATTGGTCCATATCCGCGTGAGACAGAGACATGCCTGGTAACCTCAATGCTACACCACTTTTTATATACACATATATTGTAGTAGCTTATGAGAGAAATAAATGAAATAGCAAGAAATAGATCACAAGCTTCGTGTTCACTATATAACATTATTCTGGAGTTCAAAACTGAATGCCGACCAGCATGAGTTAGGCAGTGGTACAAGTGGGAAGGTTGCATCGCAGAATGCACGAACGGCAGTCTGTCAGCAAATACCTCCAGAGCGATAGACTGGAAGTGTTGGAGATTCATTTCAGCCCATCTTTATTGTTATGGCAGCACATGATTTATTAGTATATCATAGTATTTAATCTAAAGTCTATTGCATGATGGAAAATGTGTTGTTAAATATATAAGGTAACAACTATTTCCAACTAAATTAACGCAATCGGTTTGAAAGAACGCGAATCATAGATTTAAAGATAGCAGGTTTATTACAGCCGGTAATGATGATAAATGTTAGCTTTGAAGCGGGAAGTCAGCCGTGAGTAGAACACCACAACCCAGACAGATTCCATTATTTAAGTCTGAACGAATATTCTTTCATTTTTGCAATATTTTAAGAAAGACAAGCCAGCAAGCAAAGCTAGGAAGTCGGCTGTTTGCAGGTCCATTGCACACAGCTTTCCCTTAAATTGAAAACAAAATTTCCAAAGTCGTGATGACAATTTCCGTAAACTAAGGCATATATGAAAAACTAGCGGACATTTTGACGCATAGAAATGCCTATTATGATTAACCCGACCACTGTACTTTATGTTGTATGTGAATATACACTAATAGGTCACATCTAACGTACACATCACATATAATTTGTTACAAAATGAATGCTCAACATATGCATATGTCATTATTTATTCCATCACCATTTATAACCTGTAAACATTCCTGTCTCCTGGTTGTCTAGCGCTTTCTTAGTTTCTAGTATCTCTTGTAATATCTGCTATTAGTATCAGTAGTAGTACATATTATATAAACGCCTGTCTATACCTAATTAGTTATGCAACCGATCTTCACAAATATTACTTTATAGCGACTGCATTTCTGACAACAAATAATAATCAGGCAGAGAAATAAATAACATGTATCGAAGGGCATTCATAGAAGTCGAGATGGTAGGACACATTCGTATTTATTTCTCATGCTATTTCAGTGGCCTCGGGAGTTTTCTAATGTATTTATTTCTCATTCTAATTTAGTTAGGGCACTATGAAATCCCACTGTGCTCAGGAGTTTCCCAAAGCATTTATTTCTTACTCTTTTTCAATGAACTCAAGGGTTCCCAAACAAATAATCAACCACAACCAAGCTGTCATTACTGTTAGAGTTATAGACATTTACAATACAAATTAAAAGAAATAAAACAGGTTATATATCCCTATTCAACTGTTGTTAAAATATAGGAACTTCCGTGGGTTACCCAAGCCTATATGGGTAGCACAGAATACCAACACTGTAACCAGTCTTGCGTGTCGTAAGAGGCGGCTTGGGATGGTTGACTTGAGACTGACTTCCTCATTCTGAAGAAAGATGTAGCTGTAAAATTCAACAGTTTATAGTGAAGTCTTAGAAGGGCTCGGCGTGAATTGATTAGGTTCCCATGCTCTACTGGGAGATGATGAATAGCACACAAAAGAAAAGGAAATATAAGAATCTATATCAATGTTAAGAATCCATCTTCCACACACGTGTATCAATGTTGAGAATTCATCTCCCTCACACGTGTTGAATGTTGAGAATCCATCTCCAACTCACGTGTATCAATGTTGAGAATCCATCTCCCACACACGTGTATGAATGTTGAGAATTCATCTCCCACACACGTATATTAATGTTGAGAATCCATCTCCCACACACGTGTATGAATGTAGAGAATTCATCTCCCACACACGTGTATGAATGTTGAGAATTCATCTCCAACATACGTGTATGAATGTAGAGAATCCGTCTCCCACACATGTGTATGAATGTAGAGAATCCATCTCCCACAGACGTGTATGAATGTTGAGAATCCATCTCTCACACACGTGTATGAATGTTGAGAATCCATCTCCCACAGACGTGTATGAATGTTAAGAATCCATCTCCTACACGTATATTAATGTTGAGAATCCATCTCCCACACACATGTATGAATGTAGAGAATCCATCTCTCACACACGTGTATGAATGTTGAGAATTCATCTCCCACACACGTGTATGAATGTAGAGAATTCATCTCCCACACACGTGTATGAATGTTGAGAATCCATCTCCCACACACGTATATTAATGTTGAGAATCCATCTCCCACACACGTGAATGAATGGAGATAATTCACCCCCCACACACGTGTAAGAATATTGAGAACTCTCCCACACACGTGTATGAATGTAGAGAATTCATCTCCCACACACGTGTATGAATGTAGAGAATTCATCTCCCACACACGTGTATAAATGTTGAGAATCCATCTCCCACACACGTGCATGTTTGTTGAGAATCCATCTCCCACACACGTGTGTGAATGTTGAGAATTAATCTCCTACACAACTGTATGAATGTTGAGAATTCATCTCCCACACTACTGTATGAATGTTGAGAATTCATCTCCCACACAGAGGTATGAATGTTGAGGAACATGTTCAATGTGTCCGTCCTTTCACAAACACAGAAAAGGTCCATTGCATTTACAAGATGAATAGATCCATTGCATTGGCTCCCATCGACTTTCTGCCACGTGCTCACGAAGGCATGATGCAAGCTGTAAACTTTCTTAACAGCAGTTCCTTGTGCAATGTTAAAACAGCATGCACAATATATCACAGGTAGAGCTCATGAAGGGATACAGTTCAACAGATAAGGGAAACAATGTTTATACTGGATTTGGGAAAACAACATTTATATTCGTCTATGGAAAACAATGTTTATACTGGACTAGGGAAAACAACGTTTATACTGGACTGGGGAAAATAACATGTATACTCTTCTAGGGAAAATGACGTTTGTAGTGGAATAAGGAAAACAACGTTTATATTGGACTGGACAAGCATTTACATGACCATCTAATAAATCACAATGACCGCCTTGCTCTGGAATACAAATAATGACATAAATAAAAATTAAAAAAGAAGAAGAGAAAGTGAGACCATTTCCAAAAATTAGAAAAGCCAACTGTCTGTTACAAACTTTTGAGAACAAAGTCTTAAGACGCATCTTTGGGCCCATTAGGGACACACAAAGTGGAGAGTGGAAAAGAAGAAGCAACGAAGACATTTATGATCTGTTTAAGTCCCCGCTAATCACTGGTATCATGAAGGCTAATAGACTACAATGGCTGGTGCATATAAAAAGAATGGAAGATAAAAGGGAAACAAAACTCGCTTACACTTAGGTAATAAATGACCGCAGACCCCGAGGTAGACCAAGAAGACGGTGGAGAGATAATATACATACAGACCTACAAGCACTTAAAATCAGCGACTGGCAAGAGAGGGTCAACCAGAGAGACGAATGGAGACGGCTTGTATCTGCAGCAAAGAACCTCAATGGCTCGGAATGCTGAAGAAGAAGAAGAAGAAGAAGAAGAAGAAGAAGAAGAAGAAGAAGAAGAAGAAGAAGAAGAAGAAGAAGAAGAAGAAGAACTGTCTGTTTATTGAGTGTAGCTCTTGTATGCGGATGTAGAGGTCAGAGATAAACCACAGCATCAGTGTCTCAAGGATGAATGTAGAACGGGAACTGGCAACGTCAAACTTGTCTCCGGGGTGAGAAACCTGTCGTGACAGTAGAAACTATTGTACGAGAACAGAATTCCAGCAAAATACAGTAGAAACCAATTCATGAGAATCGGGAAATAGAATTATTAATATAATTCCAGCAGATGGTAGTAGTAACTATTGTATGAGTGTAAATTTCCAGTAGATGACAATGACAGCAATTGTATGAGAGTAGAATTCCAGCGGATGATAGTAGGAACTATTTTATTAGAGTAAAGTTCCAGCGGATGATAATATGAATTATTGTATGAGAATAGAATTCCAACGGATGATTGTAGGAACTATTGTATGAGAGTAGAATTCCAGCGGATGATAGAATGCATTATTGTATGAGAATAGAATTCCAGCGGAGCTGAAGATAATACATACAGGCGTATACCAGACTAGTCGTACGTTGACAAGATAACTGCAAACAAAAATTGGTTACACGAACTGTGCAACAACAAACAATCGTATTCACTTCTAGTAATAATTCATAATTATGCACTGATAGATCACTGATTTGACACACCGAAACATATACAGGATGTTTGAAATCAAAGACCGAAAAGTTATTCATGGGAAAAGAAACAATTATAAAGAGATGGCTAATTAGAAGGCCCAGATATACTAAATTAAGAAATCACTGATGCAAGCTAACATAGAAAAAAAAACAACAGCTGGGCCTGATGAAATCACGGTAGATGAAACAGTAATACTGGGAGAATCTAGAATTGAAATATTAACTAGATGATATTTACAGCAGTGACACAAACCTTACCATATGCCGAAGTCTGTAATTATAGCTTTGCACAACAGCGCGGCTATTTCATGATGGTATGCAGGCAAGAGTACAGGAAAATGGTGAACTGTCTGAGCCCTTTCCTGTCACCAATGGAGTGAAGCAAGGATGTGTCCTGGCACCAACATTGTACAGCCTCATGTTTTCAGCTATGCTGACAAATGCCTTCGAGAACAATGACATTGGAATAGACATCAACTACCGCATGGATGGAAAGTTATTCAATCTCAGAAGGCTGAAAGCTAAAACCAACATTAACAGCGACACCGTCAGAGAGCTCTGTTTGCTGATGATTGCGCTCTATACGCCAACTCAGAGGCGGACATGCAGAATAATGTTTCAGCTTTCTCACATGCCTGTGCCAACTTTGGACTCAATGTCAATTTGGAGAAGACTGTAGTTTTGTACCAGCCATCTCCAGGGAATAATCACACTGTGCCGAATATCAAAGTGAATGATCATAGACTAAGTGTAGTGGACAAATTCACCTATCTTGGCAGCACTGTGTCACAAGCTGCCACAATTGATGACGAAGTGAATGCAAGAATCTCCAAGGCCAGTGAGGCCTTTGGCAGACTGCACAAGAATGTATGGGACAGAACTGGAATAAGCCTGCAAACAAAGCTGAAAGTCTACAAAGCAGTTGTATTATCCACACTGCTATATGCTTGTGAAACCTGGACTGTTTATCAGCGACACGCTAGGAAATTAAACCACTTCCACACAGTCTGCCATAGGAAGTTACTGAAGATTAAATGGCAAGACAAGATCCCAGACACTGAAGTCCTAGAAAGTGCGTCCATGCCCAGTATCCGCACTCTACTAATGAAGAATCAGATTCGCTGGGCTGGTCACTTGACTCGCATGCCAGATCACAGGCTCCCTAAACGAAATTTTTTACGGCGAGTTGCGTTGTGGTAAACGCCCCTAAGGCGGCCAGAGGAAACGCTTTAAAGACACTCTGAAAATCTCACTGAAGGCTTTTGGAATTCATCATGACACCTGCGAGACTGCAGCCAGAGACCGAAATTCGTGGCGTGCATTATTACGCAAGGGTGCAGTCACTTGTGAGGCAACCAGGACTGCAAGAGCTGTGAAGAAAAGACAGAACAGAAAAACCACTGCAGGAAATCCTCCTCCAGAAACGTCAAGCATTCTTTGTCCACATTGTCAAAGAACGTTTCGAGCCAAAATAGGCCTTATCAGCCATCTTAGAACTCACGGCTCCATACTTTCAACCCCACTGGATGAAATGAATGGTCATCATCATTCTTGATGTTCAAACAACAGCACAAGAGACCAGGGGCAGTATATAGCAGAGCATTTCCGGCAATCAACATCATAAACCTTGTCAGAAAATTTCTATTCATAATTCTAATCAGAGGTAAAGACAGGAAATAAAGATGGAAATTAGTGAAGAACGAAGAACAGCATGTAGTTTTCGAAGTTGAAGAGACATATAAAGCAACCTACACATACCGATCATTAATAGAGAAATCAGTTGAGAAAATATCTACACTTTTGCGATATTGATTCTTAAATAATTCTATACAAAATATAATAGTAAAATAAACGTGGCAAGGCTTAGATTCGAGGGTATTAAACAAAACAATTATAGTTTTCACTTTCTGATATTAGTTTTCGTTGCATATTTTATATAGAAATACACCACAACTTGAAAATTAATTCTGCCTTCTTGTTTTTCTCGTCGCATTCTACCCCTCACAAAATAAATGACTATATAATAATCTCTTACCTCTGTATTGTTTCTAACCTGGTATTCAGGAGTAGGCGATATTGTTAACAACCATCCCAATGAATTATTTATTATTATTACGACTATCTTCATTTTAGCCATCACCATCATACTCATTGTACTAGTCAGTAAATGCGGCTGTTTGTCATGTGCTGATGGCGTAGTCATACCACCACCTAACTGTTGGGTAACCCCAGCTCCCGATCCTAATGTAACCAATGTCTTGCGCCTAGTTGCTTTGCTCAATGCTCCCCGTCTGGGTATTTTTCAGTCACTGCATGCAGCAGATATTAGAGAGTGTTAGCTATTGTCACCAACACGGAATCGTACACAGGGATTTGAAGGTGAGTATTGGCCACCTAGCTGTTGCCTGCCTATGTATTCATTTCATAAGTGATTGGTTATATTGTGATAAAACTCGGTAACTATGCATAAAGTGATTTGTTAGCTATGATACAACACACTAAATGATAAAACGCCCTTGATATACAGATTATAAAGTGTTTCTTTGACGGTGATTTAAAAAAAAAATTTTTTTTAAACGCCAGATATTCAGATCGTAAATGATAAAACGCACTAAATATTCATATAAAAAAGGATTCCTGAGCTATTATAAAACACAGATTATAATGGATCACGAGCTACGATAAAACATACTAACAACTATTCAGATCACAATGGATTCTTCGGCTATAATAAAACATGCTAACTATTCTTGTAATAAAGTGATTCTTTAAGTATGATAAAACACACTACATATTTAGATCATAAAGATATTTCTTGGGTGTGATAAATCAAACTAAATATTCAGATATTAAAGTTCTTCTTTGCCTGGGATAAAGCACACTGAATATCCAGATCGTAAAGTGATTCGTTGTCTGTGATAAAACACACTGAACATCCAGATCATAAATTGATATGATAAAGTCCATGATAAAACATACCGAATATCCAGATCATAAAGTCCATGATAAAACACACTGAATATCCAGATCTTAAAGTGATGTGATAAAGTCCATGATAAAACACACTGAATATTCAGGTCATAAATGATTCGTTGTCTGTGATGAAATACACGACATCCATCCATCATGTGCCATGCTGGTAAGCGTGGGCGGTCATGTTCTGCCATCTCACTCGATCACCAGAGTCGTGGATCAGCTCCGTGTTTCTGTCTCGACCATGCCACAAGGCCAAGCCATCCAGGTACTTGCTTCTAGGTCTTCCCCTTGGTCTGTTCCCCTCGATCTTACCAGTCGTCACCAAGTTCTCCAATCCATTTCTTCTCATAATATGCCCAAAAAATTTTGACTGTCTACGTCTAATTTCTCTAATCAATTTACGATCTTCATTTGTTTCTTGAAGAACTTGTTCATTGGTCTTTCTGGCTGTCCATGGTATTCTTTGCATTTTCCTCAGAAACCACATCTCTACAGCCATCAGATGTTTTTCAGCCTTGACTGCTCATTGTCCACGCTTCACATCCATATAAAAGTACAGGTTCTATGTAGCATCTCAACACTCTTTTTCTCGTTTCAATTGACATCTTTTTATTGGTCAGTATGTTTTTCATCTTGCTAAAGGCTACTTTTGCCATGGCGATTCTTGTTCTAATCTCTTCAAGGCATCTTGCATCAGATGTTATTACTGTTCCGAGATAATAATTGTACCTATTCACTTGTTGAAGAACATTCCCATTTACTTGTATATTACATTGTGGTATTTCGTTCTTCCCAGTGACGACCATAATCTGTGTCTTTTCACAATTCAATTCTAACCCTAGTTGTTCACTGTGTGTAACAATCGCATCTACTAAATTTTGCTGGTCCTGTTCATTGTCTGCAATCAAGACTGTATCATCCGCATATCTAATGTTATTGATGCATCGTCCCCCAATGTTGATTCCTTCCATATCTTCAATATTTCTGAAAATACGTTCACTGTACAGGGAAAACAGATCTGGAGACATTACACATCCCTGTCTCACACCTCTCTTAATAGGTTGATATTGGCTTACTTCATTATCAACTCTTATGGCAGCTTGTTGTTTCCAATATATGTTTTTTACAAGTCTAAGATCTTTTCCATCAATTTGTAGATCTTCAAGCATCCTTATCATGTTGACATGTCGCACTTTATCAAAAGCCTTTGTGTAGTCAATAAAGCAAAGGTGTAGATCTTTGTTTACTTCTATAGAACGTTCGATTATGGTTCTCAGTATATACACAGCATTTACTGTACCCTTGCCTTCTACAAACCCACATTGTTCTTCTCCTATTTCAGGTTGTATTTTCCTCCTAACTCCTTGCATGATAATTCTTAGCAAAATCTTCGTGATGTGACTCATTATACTAATTGTTCGATGTTGATCACATTTCAAGGCTCCTGATTTCTTTGGGATTGCAATAAATACAGAATTACATAACTCCTGAGGTATATTTCCAGTATCATATATTGTATTAAGCAGACTGGTAACTTTATCTACTCCATATTCTTCTAAAGCATTAATCATTTCTGTTGTGATGCTGTCTGAACCGGGGGTCTTGCCAGATTTCATATGGTTAAGAGTATTCTGAACCTCCATCTTCAAAATTGCTGGTCCTTCATTATTATTTTGGACATCATACTGTTCGTCTCTGTTATCGTCATACAGGTTTTTCACGTAATCTGACCATTTATGTAATATCTGATCTTTTTCTATTATGACTCTTCCATCTTTTGTCTTTAGGCAGCCTGCTGATGTACGTGTTCTTTGATTAGTAAGCTCCTGAATTCTTTTGTGCATTAGTTTCGCATTGTTACTGTTGTGTTGTTTTTCAATTTCTCTGCAATTTTTCTCAAGCCATGTTTCTTTTGCTTTCTTACATAAGGTTCTCACTTTTCTGTGAATTTCTTCATATTTGGCAGGATTATTTTTGTTCTGTCTTCTTGTTTCCATTAGTTGTAAAATTTCTTCAGTCATCCATGTCAGGCCCACTTTCTTTACTTTTGGAATAGTTTTTTCTGCTGCACAACTGATTGAATTCTTCATCATTTCCCACTGATCATCTACATCTTGAAATATGATCTCTAGATCAGACAATATATCAAATTTGTTCTTTACTTCTATGTTAAAATTATCTTGTATTTCTTTGTCAGTTTTCAATTTGCACAAGTCATATTTAGGGTTTCCTGCTGTATACTTGACTTTCTTTAACTTTACCCTCAATGTGCCTGTAATTAATATGTGATCACTGTAACAGTCTGCATTTGGAACTGTTTTTACGACTGTTAACATATTTCGAAACCTTTTGCTAATCAGGATGTAATCTATCTGGTTTTTAATCCTGCTGTCTGGACTCCTCCATGTCCATAATCTTCTAGGATGCTGTTTAAACCAGGTGTTTCCTACAACCATTTCTTGCTCTTTTGCCCATTCTACAAGTCTGTATCCTCTTTCATTTCTCTCTCCCAAACCATGGTTGCCTACACTGCATCCATCGCCTTGCTGTCCTATTTTTGCGTTGAAATCACCCATTATGATATTTATTTCTGATTTTTTGCAGTTCTTCAAAGCAGACTCCATGTCATTATTAAATTCCTCTATGCTTTCTTCACTGCATTCACTTGTTGGGGCATATACTTGAATGACATTTATTTTAAAAGGTCTTCCGTTTAATTTTACTAATAGAACTCTGTCTGACACAGCCCGATATCCTTTGACAGAATTTGATGTTTGCTTATCTAATATAATGGCTACACCTCTTTGATGTTCTTCTCCCCCAGAGTAAATAATCTTATAATCCTCTCCTGTCCTTATCCCTGCTCCTTTCCATCTCGTTTCCGATATTCCTAATATGTTAATCTTCTCTCTCTCCATTTCTTTTTTGATGTTTTATAATTTTCCATCTGCACTCATTGTTCTAACATTCCAAGTTCCTACTTTCAATGATATTAATCTGTTGCACCTAGTAGCCTGTTGACGGTCTGGAGTCACCTGGTGCGCATGACTATCCCTACCGGGCGAGGCTGCTCCTTTGGAGCACCCATTTACGCCGTTTCTCTGATTATCGATGATTTCACACAACATGATTTTCTCGGCATCTGTAAAGAAGGTAGTTTGCCACTGCTTTCCCTCCTAGCAGTGACCATACTGGTCAGTAACCTTAGCCATTGTCTCCTCAAAATTGAGATCCTCTGCCTACGGTCGTGAAGGTGGAGACCATAACCTACAACTATCTGTCGGCTGCTCCCTATCTTCATCCACCACCTGCACGCATGGCTTCACGTAACCCTGATCGGGGGGCTAAACAGGTACTCCACCTTGCCCAAGGGTGTCCCGTAGGCTAGCGGAGGGAAGGAGGCGCCTTACTTCTCCTTTGATAGGGGATACCCCTACCCCGCTACCCATACCAGGTCATAAGTCATTCGTTGAATACGATAAAACACGATATATATATATATATATATATATATATATATATATATATATATATATATATATATATATATATATATATATATATATATATATATATATATATATTCATTAGCTATAATATATTGCAATAACTCATTGTCGTTGAGCCCAGTCCGAACACATCGTCCTTCTAATATTGTGCTTGTGTAACTGTTGCAATAACATTCATGATCAATGTAAAAATACAAGGCAATAAATTAATGAGATGCAACCATGTAGTTGAGACTTAGATAGCAATGTACAAAGCACGACATTATCTGTATGGTAATAGATGTGAAAAGAATATTGTCTTAACCGATTTGGTCAAGTAAAGTAATGCATGAAAAAAGGTAATGATGTGGCATAGATAACGATTGGTGATCATATCTGTCCCCACCTGTGTGTCTCGAGTACTGCCAGTCATCCATGACATAATGCCAATCTGGCCGGTATCTTCCCTCATGGTGTTCCTCTGTCACTCCTATCCTCCAACCTTCCCCGTTGTGATGACATACTCCTCCAGCTTTTCCCTTCTCATGACACGCCCAAAGAACGCGGACTCTCTTCTTCTCATGCGAGTAACCAGCTCCCTTTATGAGCTAACTTGTTTGAAGATATCTTCATTGTTCTATCTATCCGCCCACTTGTTTACATCATTCCATGATCTATCTATAAAACCACGCATCCGCATAATTCCTCACTAAACTGGTAATTGTCAATGATTTCTTCCATTATCAGGATTGTCTCAGTATAGCTCTTACAACCTCTTTTTCTCATCTCATGTCTTTAGAGAACTACAAACTAAGATTAAACAGTATGTAACAAGAAAAAAATATAAAAAATCTCTTTTTAAAGCATTACGCGCACACATTTAAACTGATTATTTTGGTCAATTAGTAAAAAGCTACAATGGGGCAACACATAGACAGCAAGAATATATAATCTACGCAATAGGAAATTGAATCCGGCAAATAAGATTCCACTGAAGAATGGGAGAAGCACGACATGAATATCATCATATGTATAGTGTAAAAAAAAAATTGTTTACGGTTTTAACACATAAACATAATCAAAACCACAATATCTAAATTTAAAGCGACATCCTAGTTACAGTCGAGACATATTGAGCGTTATGTGTTCAGCTAGTTGCATGTCCTTTACTGGACGTCGATACAAACCTCATCATGCATTGGCTCTTTGTAATTTTCTCCGCAGTTGATGCTCAGTAGTTTCCCATTGCGCTGTGAACGGCCGACCCTCATACCATTGTGGGAATCAACGCAAAGCCATCTGCTTCGAAATTACAGGCAGCTGACTTGGAAACCGCTAGGTCGGGACAGTAAAACTACGTACATCATTCGATAGCCACAGATACCAACAAGAGCCACATGTAACGTCTGTGAAGAAAGACACAATTAAAGACCAATCAGCTCTCGGCTGGTGATGGGGTCATCGCGTCGACTTTACTACCTAAGACATTTCCTGGTACCCATTGTATTCTAAATAAGAGAAATAATGACTGGATAAGAGGAGTAATGGCTGGATAAGAGAAGTAATGGATGGATAAGAGAAGTAATGGCTGGATAAGAGAAGTAATGGCTAGATAAGAGAAGTAATGGCTAGATAAGAGAAGTAATGGCTGGATAAGAGAAGTAATGGCTGGATAAGAGAAGTAATGGCTAGATAAGAGAAGTAATGGCTAGATAAAAGAAGTAATGGCTAGATAAAAGAAGTAATGGCTGGATAAGAGAAGTAATGGCTGGATAAGAGAAGTAATGGCTGGATAAGAGAAGTAATGGCTGGATAAGAGAAGTAATGGCTAGATAAGAGAAGTAATGGCTAGATAAGAGAAGTAATGGCTAGATAAAAGAAGTAATGGCTAGATAAAAGAAGTAATGGCTAGATAAAAGAAGTAATGGCTGGATAAGAGAAGTAATGGCTGGATAAGAGAAGTAATGGCTGGATAAAAGAAGTAATGGCTAGATATGAGAAGTAATGGCTGGATAAGAGAAGTAATGGCTGGATAAGAGAAGTAATGGCTAGATAAGAGAAGTAATGGCTAGATAAGAGAAGTAATGGCTAGATAAGAGAAGTAATGGCTAGATAAACGAAGTAATGGCTAGATAAGAGAAGTAATGGCTAGATAAGAGAAGTAATGGCTGGATAAGAGAAGTAATGGCTGGATAAGAGAAGTAATGGCTAGATAAGAGAAGTAATGGCTAGATAAGAGAAGTAATGGCTAGATAAGAGAAGTAATGGCTAGATAAGAGAAGTAGTGGCTGGATAAGAGAAGTAATGGCTGGATAAGAGAAGTAATGGCTGGATAAGAGAAGTAATGGCTGGATAAGAGAAGTAATGACTGGATAAGAGAAGTAATGGCTGGATAAGAGAAGTAATGGCTGGATAAGAGAAGTAATGGCTAGATAAGAGAAGTAATGGCTAGATAAGAGAAGTAATGGCTGGATAAGAGAAGTAATGGCTGGATAAGAGAAGTAATGGCTGGATAAGAGAAGTAATGGCTGGATAAGAGAAGTAATGGCTGGATAATAGAAGTAATGGCTGGATAAGAGAAGTAATGGCTGGATAAGAGAAGTAATGGCTGGATAATAGAAGTAGTTTCTAGATAAGAGAATTAATGGCTGGATAATAGAAGTAATGGCTGGATAATAGAAGTAATGGCTGGATAAGAGAAGTAATGGCTGGATAAGAGAAGTAATGGCTGGATAATAGAAGTAATGGCTGGATAAGAGAAGTAATGGTTGGATAAGAGAAGTAATGGCTAGATAAGAGAAGTAATGGCTGGATAAGAGAAGTAATGGCTAGATAATAGAAGTAATGGCTGGATAATAGAAGTAATGGCTGGATAAGAGAAGTAATGGCTGGATAAGAGAAGTAATGGCTGGATAAGAGAAGTAATGGCTGGATAATATACGTAATGGCTGGATAAGAGAAGTAATGGCTGGATAAGAGAAGTAATGGCTAGATAAGAGAAGTAATTGCTGGATAAGAGAAGTAATGGCTGGATAAGAGAAGTAATGGCTAGATAAGAGAAGTAATGGCTGGATAAGAGAAGTAATGGCTGGATAAGAGATGTAATGGCTAGATAAGAGAAATAATGGCTAGGTAAGAGAAGTAATGGCTGGATAAGAGAAGTAATGGCTGGATAAGAGAAGTAATGGCTGGCTAAGAGAAGTAATGGCTACAGCAGGATATAACAATAGGAAATAACATCAGTTAGATATGTGTATCTGCTGCGAAAAAGTGAGATATGCTGAACACAGACACGCGCGCATCCCTTGCAACAAACTCCACAACAGTACAGGGAGGATCCCGTTAACGTCGGGGTTACGTTCTTGGAAAACGCGACTTTAAGTGAAACGACGTATAGCGAAACACTATTTCCCATATAATTAAATGAAATACAGTGTATTATAAGCATTCAAAGGGGTTACGTTTTTAGTACCCTCTTTGATTTTGTCAGCACCTGCACGAATTGTCCTTACCGTGGTTGGACTTTTCCGATATCAACAGCCCGATCGCCAGCCTCAAAACGACGTAATAAATGTAACTTCACCTCAAGAGTAACACTTTTCCTGGTTCTCTTACAACCAGACACACTATCAGCACTTAGTGTGCGCTTTGAACTCATAATTATGGGTGACTACACGATAAAATACTGGGAAAACGCACTGCACAAAATGTAAAATGGCGATGTTAACGCAGCATAGCAACACACGTGACGATGTTATGTCGGAAAGTAGCGACGTAAAGTGAAGTTATGTCCCATTATGACAACGGCTTTATAGTGAAACCACGTAAACCGAAGCGACGTATAGCGGGGCCTCCCTGCAAACGTTAATCACAGGGCTGGGGGGGGGGGGGGGGAGAGAGAGAGAATTAAAAATAGTAAAATAAAAATAAGTATACTACGACACAACGAACGACGTTTCGAATATACTAAACTTTATCAGGAACAGCACTAACAGATCTAAAGAAAAATATGAAATTAGAAAATTTAATAATTTTAAAACGTAAATCCTCATCGTAGGAAGGCGGCGCAGAAGATTAGTTGTGAAAAGTGCCAAATAAGAAAATGTGGAGTCGAAGATGTGCAAACAGTTAGATAGAGATATATAGAGGGAAGTCTGAAGAGTTATACAGTGGCATCTACAATAGTATTCATTCCTGATGAATGGATGCATCCCAAAAAGTTCATTAACTGGCTTTCAATGTTAAGCCTAATTATTAAAGAAGCATGGCTTCAATGCTGTGACCCATACATCGTTGACTCCATTGTGATCAGAAGCATTGAAATGGTTAGAGACAGATTGTCATAGTTTTGAATAATATTCCTAAGCCGACCGCTTTAGCACCTGATTATTCCATGACCAAGCATATATGAAGACATAACACTTCACACCACTAAGGCAATATCAACAGAATTAACACTGCCAGTTCGTAGTAAATGTTGGCATTTGGCTGCCATTGGGACTTCTGTGTTTCGCATCAAGAGTTAAGTTCACAGGAAAGTTTTCCCGGTGTTAATTTAAATAATAAATACAACACACATTATTTTACACATCCCATAACATCCCATAAGTTATTAGAATGTGGGCATGTGACAGAGAGAGAGAGAGAGAGAGAGAGAGAGAGAGAGAGAGAGAGAGAGAGAGAGAGAGAGAGAGAGAGAGCTTATGTGTGCTTTTCACTAAACACGAAACGCTGCTGAGATTTTCAGAGGCGTCTGTTATACACGCGGGTAAACCGCTGTTATGTAATCAAAAGACAAGATAGTCTCTTTAAAACTACTGTGGTGACAGTGAAACATATGACAGTTTGTTTTATGTACTTAGCTAAAAGGATTTATTTTACATTGCTTTATGATATGTTGAACCAGTTCTGTTGTGTGACTGTGTGAAATATGCAAGAAGATCAGTTGTTGTAGAATCAAAGTTGAACTCTGAACTCCTGGAGAGATAGTGCCTCAATTTTTAAACAAAAATATATATATATATATTTTATTGTTTAATGTTGTCCCAGTTATTTATCTTGACTTATTCAGTGCTAAACAAAAGACAGGTTTGGACCAAACATGGTATACAATCAAATAAGCAAGTATTATAATGTAAATTTCCATTCAAATAGCATTGAAATTGTTTAAGATGTCACGGAAAAAAAAAAAACAAACAGATAATAGGATTACCCAAGTATAGCGACATATCTATCGTCCTTCTGTCCAAATGGGAGGTCACGTGGACTTAATGTCGACTTCTCGTCCTTGACTTGGGCACGTAAATTACAAGTCGGAGAGGGTTGGCCTACTGACGAGGAACACTGGTAGTAGGAAAGCTAACTCTCACACAAAATCAGTCCCATTCACTCACTGGTAGTAACAGCTCGTGCGTATACTACGCTCAAGTTCAAAATAAGCTTATGCAGTCCCAAAAAAAAGTATGGTTTTGGAAACCATGGAAATAATTGTCATACACAAAAAGTGTAGTTTTGGAAACCATGAAAATGATTGTCATACACAAAAAGTATAGTTTTGGAAACCATTAAAATGATTGTCATACACAACAAGTATAGTTTTGTAACCCATGGAAACGATTATCATACACAAAAAGTCTAGTTTTGGAAACCATGGAAATGATTGTCATACACAATAAGTATAGTGTTGAAAACCATGGAATATTATCACACAATCCCTAACAGTCATTACAGCTTCCGGAAAGCATGCATCAAACCACCACGCACATTCGGGTTTAATATGCGAACTCGAAAATAGTATGACTTGCATTCTACGCCCGTAATCGCAAGTATTTCACTGCTTTTGACAATATCAACCGTTAGAGTCGGCGTCTGAGGCTTAGGAGTCAGTGAGTGCAGTTTCACAATTCTCTGAGATACCGGGTCGAGGATTAGAAATCAGTTGTAGACAGTGAAAAGTATCTCTTTGCGTTGAATTTCATGGTATGAGTGTCGGTCGTCCTTAAAACAGTGGACAAACTACTGAACATAAAATGCCCAGTAAATCAAAAACAGTCAATAAATGATCGGGTCGATTGCAGCGTTCTGCAAAAGACATGCAACTAACTTTTAAACCGTTAGAAACAAGCAGTATTAAGATGCAAATGAAACATCTACAATCACAATTGCTAATAGACAATATGTATTATTAAACATATTGGGCTTTAAAATGGGTCCAGTACCACACGCTCAGTGCGCCTTAAAGAATGTAGAAGAGTCATTCACTGAGTTGACTTTATATTCGATTCAACCGTTACCCCTGCCCCGTTCAACCTTAAAGAGAAGTTATATTAGAGTCCATCCCCGGCTCAGATTAATAATCCTGCGACTGAGTCAGCCACAAATAGTGACTGCTCACGGTTTTGCCCTCACAATCTTATTAATTTGAAATCAATTAATTTGAAGGTGATTGTTGACCACAGGGGTTAATGATGATAATGTGAACTGCGTCGGCTTTTGTAACCTTGGGTTCATGAACACAATTTTACATATCCTACATACCTCAGTTCAAAATTAGCGCAGGCGATTTGGAAATAGACCACTTTGTGTTGAATCTCATAATGGTAGGAGCGTCGGTCGTTCCAGGAAACAATGGCAAACTACTGAACGTAAAGCTGTCTAGAACAGTGGTTCTCAACCTTTTATTGGCCCATGCACCCCTTCACCATTTGTTCAAAATGTCCTATCCAGCCCCTTTCGTATTTCCTCCCTATAAATTCTCCCCCCCCCCCCTTTACACAGTATACATAAACATTGAAGCTAAATTTGAAGACACATACTAGAATAAGTCTAGACGTCAACACAAAACGTGATTTGCGGGTCTACTTATGTTATAAAACGAATTTCGGGAGGCGAGAAGTACAGAACCGTAAAGTATGGAGGGAAAACCAATATCAAGTAATCGGTTCTTGTATTAACGCGATCTTGAAATCATTTTAATTCCCCCCACCCCAGTGTGTGTGTGTGTGTGGGGGGGGGGGGGGGGGGGTTCCCCAACCGGTTGAGAACCACTGATCTAGAAAAATCACCAACCACCAAAATGCTAGGGTCAATCGCAACGTCCTGTAAAGGATCTTAACCAGTAGCCGCCCCTGCGGTGTACTCATAATTAGGATATATTTATCGCAGATTATAACAATTTACTAATATTTACAGGGAAGCAAAGTTGTTGTGATTGCTTCTGTTAGTTTAAGAGCACGATTTTAGCTACTTCTTGCACATCCCAACGACTTTACACAACAATTAACTACTCTGTAAATTAAACGTAAATTCCATATTGGCTTATTATTAAATTATTAAATAAAGTATTAAAATAAATGCAGCAGCTTATGACTTACTAATGCTGCCTAAACACATTTTAAAATTTCAATGAAGACAAGGGAACGCACACTCTCTGTGGATAAAATAGCCGGACAGTGATTCGGCAGAACCATAATGCAAATACGCTACTTGGCACTGAGGCTATTAATTGCTCTAAAGCTGTCGCGGATGTGTACAGAAAAAACGCATTAGCTCTCTGTTGTGTTTGATGAAGATCGGGTAATGATGCCTAGTTATTGGCTTTCAGCTTCGTCGTTGTCGTCGTTATTGCATGTTAAATATTACACATTGATGTTGTCATTGTTTCTGTAATAGTTGCATATTTACACTAGGCGCAAGTCTCCTTTGTTTTATTAATTTCCCCGTTACTATAACAATAACCGTAATGTGAATATTAATATAAATACGTTTGCTCATTAATGTTTGGTTGGTACTAATTGTTGGTTTAATATCTATTTAATTTGTATTAAAGTAGAAAATGTAATGTCTGATTGATTTATATAAATAGAAATTGATATTAATTTTAAACAGTGAGAACGCTAACGAACAAATTTTAGCTGCATGTTTAATTGAAACTTATGCAATGAGATGTTTAGTCTTGTCAACCCATAGTGGGAGTAAGGCAACAAGGAGATATTAAGTTTTATCAAACCACAGCTGATGTAATACAAAAACCAGACGAGATATTTAGTTTTATCAAACCAGAAGCTGAATGTAATACAACAACCTAGACCAGATGTTTAATTTTATCAAACCACAGCTGAAGTAATACAACAACTAGACCAGATGTTTAGTTTTATCAAACCACAGCTGAAGTAATACAACAACCGGACCAGATGTTTAGTTTTATCAAACCACAGCTGAAGTAATACAACAACTAGACCAGATGTTTAGTTTTATCAAACCACAGCTGAAGTAATACAACAACCGGACCAGATGTTTAATTTTATCAAACCACAGCTGAAGTAATACAACAACTAGACCAGATGTTTAGTTTTATCAAACCACAGCTGAAGTAATACAACAACTAGACCAGATGTTTAGTTTTATCAAACCACAGCTGAAGTAATTCAACAACTAGACCAGATGTTTAGTTTTATCAAACCACAGCTGAAGTAATACAACAACTAGACCAGATGTTTAGTTTTATCAAACCACAGCTGAAGTAATACAACAACTAGACCAGATGTTTAGTTTTATCAAACCACAGCTGAAGTAATACAATAACTAGACCAGATGTTTAGTTTTATCAAACCACAGCTGAAGTAATACAACAACTAGACCAGATGTTTAGTTTTATCAAACCACAGCTGAAGTAATACACTGTGTAATTGTTTCAAAGTACAGCTGAAGTAATGCAACAACGAGATGTTTCGTTTTATCAAACCACAGCGGGGGTAATAAAATTAAGAGATGTTTAGTTTTATCTTATCACAAAAGGAATAATACAGCAATGATATGTTTAGTTTTCTTGTCACAGTGGGAGTAATATAGCAATGATATGTTTAGTTATATTATATAATTAATTACCATATTATTTATGGTTACTATAATGTACGCTTATCTTCTTTTTTTTTTAAAGTTGCATATCCTTTCGTCACCGTCAACCCATGCATTCTTTTGCTGTTTGTAATTTCTTGGAAAGTTTTACGTTCAGTAGTTTACCGTTGCTTTCTGAACGACCGTCACTCATACCATTCTATGAAAATCAGCACAAGGCGGTCTGTTTCCAAATCGCCGGCAGCTGTGTTTCAACGCGGTATGTGGGATTACGATCTACGTTCGTAACACCTTTGCCACAGCGCCAGTTCTTCTAAAATGATAAAACATAAAGCGCTTAATGCGCCTTAGCTCGCATTCGTGTATGTATGTGTGTGCTGTCTCTCAATCGCCCTTTCTATCTTCCCTCTTCTTCTCTGCTTCTACATGTCATCCTCCTCGCTTTCCCTTCCGTCTATTGTGATCGACGTTTATGAAAACTCGAGAGTCACAAGTTCGAGCGGTTATGCCCCGCTTGCCTCCCAACATTCAGCAGCCCCTTCCTTAACGGGCCTGTTTCTTTCCTCCGACACCCTTTGCTAGAAGTTTCTGCTTTGCTGGTTCATTCTAGGGAACCGGTGAACAAAGTCGGCTTCTCCTCGGGGCAGACAAAGACACACAGACGACCCTGTATTGATCTGGTCCTTAGCGCTTTCCGGCGACTAGTAATTGTGACATATTATGAGTTGGCTATGCTAGTTGGATCTGGACGGTTTAGTGCGCGCGAAACACGACTCTCAACTCCCTTCCGCTGTATAGCTCTCCTCTGGCATCAAAGTATCTCTCTCCCATGATATTTTGCTTCGTGCGTTTATTTTGATCAATGGAGCAAGATTGCGACGTGTATGTACGTAAAGGAAATCGATTGCAGTGAGAGAAGTGTGTGTTTAGCTGTGGCACTCTGCTTCATTGCTCTTTCTCGCTCTCTTTGTTTCTCTTTCTCGTCGCTCCTCTCCCTCCCTCCCTGCCCCTCGTGTGTTAGTCAACTAGACTCTTTACCTGTAGAGAACAAGTCATCTACATGTACTGGCACTATGCCGCCTTGGCAGACGATAGTTTGTTACATCGTGCTTAAAAGAAGTCACAATAACCTCTCCATAGCACATCCATAGCACACAGTCTGGGCTGAATTGTAAAGACCATGTGTTGCCCATGCAACATGACCCCTCTCTCGACCTGCCTAGTTTACTCCATAAAAAGGTAACACCAATATGCCAGGAACAAGACAAGCTGTGCAACCTACCGGATCAGCAAAGCAATGCTCTAACTGTCCGCATGTTGGAGCTTCGATCCCAGACCAGTACCCTAGCAAGGTTTAGGCCTGATCTGCTGTGCTATGGCATTTAGTTTTTAGGTTGCATTTTCTCGCACTACATCTAGTATGCCCGCTTCGTGGCGAAGGAGTTACGGACACAGATCGTAATCCCGCTTACCCGTGTTCCAAACACTACTGCGAGCGATTTGGCAGCAGACTGGCTTGGGTTGTTGTTGTTTTTTTGGTTTTTTTTTAAACAAATTGGTATGGGTACCGATCGTTCAGAAAGCAATGGCAATCTACTGAATGCAAACTTGCCAAGAGATCACAACAGCAAAAAATGCTGGTGTTGACTGCGACGTCCTGTAAAGGATAGGCAACTAACTAACATGTAGTATAATCACATATATTGGCATCATTTATAGTACACCGGAGTAGCGACACAACAGCCCGGGTTCAATACTTATATACCAAGAGGTTACGGCAATTCTCTCCCAGTTTTCTCTATTCTCTTAAAATGGATACCGGAGATGTTATATAGGACACGAGGATTAAATGGCACACCTTCCACTGTCAGTGTCCTGAGCTTGAATTCGAACGATCCTTTCACTTAACTAAGCTACGGCTGTTAATGTCGTGACCTTTTTTAATGTGAGACTCAGTCACTAAGCTACGGTTGTTAATGTCGTGACCTTCTTTATGTGAGACTCTCTTCACTGATCTACGGTTGTTAATGTCGTGACCTACTTTGTAAGAACCACGCATACTTTATGAGAATGTCACTTTACTAAGCTATGGCTGTTATTGTCGTGGCCTACTTTATGAGACTGTCACTTCACTGAACTACGGCTGTTAATGGCGTAAATTACTTTGTGACTGTCACGTAAGTGAACTACGGCTGTTAAGGTTGTGACATACTTTGTGACTGTCACTTCAGTGAACTACGGCTGTTAATGTTGTGACTTTGTATGAGATTGTCACGTCACTGAGCTACAGCTGTTAATGTCGTGACTTACTTTTTTGACTGTCACGTCACTGAGCCACGGCTGTTAATGTCGTGACCTTCTTTGTAAGATATTTCATGAGCCACGCCTACTTTATACGAGGCTGTGGTCCTCATCTTCAACAGCCAGCAAAGAGTCTGAGTACGAATAGTACCATTAGGAGTCTTATTAAGTGTCGGTCTGGCCTTTCCTCCTAGTCCCGAGTGCCCGCTAGATCCTCTGACGGCCTAGAACATGTGAAGGCTTAACCCCTCGGGGCAGTATCATTAGTATCATTTGTTGGGCTGCCTTGACCTTGTTCATATACACACAAACGAACATATGACAAGGGCATTCAAGGCACATCCAAAACTTCCACAATAAGAAGCTGGTGTTGAGGATAACAAACACTACTATCATGCATTGATGTACACTTATACCTGCAGTCAGGCGCTGTCATCATTTTGAGGCGGCAAATTTGAAATCGATGTAGCCTTCTCAATGTTGATGTTGTCTAGTGTGCACTCTGTGTCCTGCCATCTCTATTTCTTTGAGTGCCAGTCAATACGTTGAATGTACTTCTCATATTATTTATTTCTCCTCAGGAGAATTGATATTTCTGTTTGTGTATGTAAGTGAGAGAGAGATTTGGGAGCCAGCTCTAAAACCCATTACATAAGGAAAATAATTAATACATATTGAGTTTATTCTGTGATATTTCTTGTATAAATAATGCTGATGTTTTAACCATGAGAGAGAGAGAGAGAGAGAGAGAGAGAGAGAGAGAGAGAGAGAGAGAGAGAGAGAGAGAGAGAGAGAGAGAGAGAGAGAGACCTTTAAAACCCATCACATAGTGAAAAGTATTAATACATATTGAGTTTTTCTGTGATTTTTGTTTGTAAGCAATGCTGGTGTGTTAACCCTGGCCATGTGTATTTTTTGCTTAGCCTGAAAACCTCCTTCTAGCAAGTAAAGCCAAGGGAGCTGCTGTCAAGTTGGCTGATTTCGGGCTGGCCATAGAAGTCCAAGGTGATCAACAGGCCTGGTTTGGTAAGTTGGATATCAACTTTTGTTGGTGGTTTCAGTAGTGTGTATATTCTAAAAGGGCATCTGTCCAACCATCCATCCATCCACTGTGCATCCATCCATCCACTGTCCATCCACCTATCCATCCATCCATTAATTCATTCAATGTCCATCCATCCATCCATTAATTCATTCAGCGTCCATCCATCCATCCACTGTCCATCCATCCACTGTGCGTCCATACACACCTACCTACTTACCCCCCTCTGTCCCCCCGTCCCTCCCTCCCCCATCATCTTTCAATCCACCCATCCACTGTCCATCTATCTATTCATCCACTCAACCCATCTATCTATCTGATTGTCTGTCTGTATACTATATATTGACTACCTGTTGTTTGACTGCCGGCCTGCCTACCTGTCTGCTCTCTTGCTTACCTGCTGCCTCTCACACTCTCAGTCTCACTCTGTCTTACCTGAGCTCCTACCTGTACACTTACCTGCTGACCTCCTGGACATGTATTTAAATCCCACCCAGGCAGACCCTTTATGACATTGACTTGGAATCTCAGGTCAGTCCAGCCGGACATGGATATCAAGACATGTCCTGGAAAGTAAAGACAGCTGATGTGATACTGACCACATCTCACATAGACTGCCCGTGTTGGTCTACACAAGTACGGGCTAGCACCTACATCTGGCAACCATGGTGGTATAGTGGGTTAATGTTCTTCTGCCAGCCTGGAGGTCAGTGGTTCGAAGGAGGTGTAAACTGACTAGGACTCCCAAGTCGACCCATCCTAAAATGAGGATCATTGAATGTTTTGGGAAGCAAGGGTAGCTGGTGGGGTACTGCCCACATCAACAATCAATTGTTGATTGGTCTTTAAAAATATGGGTTTAGCACCACATGCTTAATACACCTTAAGGTGTGTAAGAGGGTATTTTACTTTGCTTTGCTTTACTTTACATTGCTTTACTTTACTTCCCTTTACTTTACTTTACTTTATTTTACTTTACTTTACTTTACTTTACTTTACCTTACTTTACTTTACTTTACCTTACTTTACTTTACTTTACTTTACCTTACTTTACTTTACCTTACTTTACTTTACCTTACTTTACTTTACTTTACTTTACTTTACTTTACCTTACTTTAATTTACTTTACTTTACGTTACGTTACTTTACTTTACTTTACCTTACCTTACTTTACTTTACTTTACTTTACTTTACTTTACTTTACTTTATTTTACTTTACTTTACTTTACTTTACTTTACTTTACCTTACTTTACTATGCTTCAGTTTATTTTGCTTTGCTTTACTTTACGTTACTCTATACCCAGTCAGCCTCTAGGTGTGTCAAAGAGTCCTTTACCTTTCTGACTTACCTGTGACTGTTGACACCATGAAATCTGTTTCCATCACTGCTATCTTTGAAATATAAACAATCTGACAAGTTGAAACTGTTGATTCTGGCATATTGTTATTGAGGAAGTAGTTGGCAGAGCAGTTAGAATACCTTCTTGTAAACATGGAATTATATGGGTAACACTAGCAGAGCAACAGCTCTATCTATGAGAAGTAACATAGAAACCCAACCCCTATAATGTGTGACAACAGTAAAAGCCAATGATAGCCATGATAGCAGTGGCTGCAAGCTTGCCTGCTTTACTGATCAGGTATAGACTGTCTCTCTCTCTCTCTCTCTCTCTCTCTCTCTCTCTCTCTCTCTCTCTCTCTCTCTCTCTCTCTCTCTCTCTCTCTCTCTCTCTCCCCCTGAGAATGGGGGTGGAGGCAGTCATGGCAGTGTTTTGCTGGCTGGAGGACAAACAGCACACATGTCGCGATTGTAATACTTACAAAGTATGATGAGAAAGATGAAGATGGGCATGCTTCCATTCAACAATCAAATATAGAGAGCATCTATTGGATGTTCCCCCAAGCTGGTGTAGTGGGAAATGAGCTGGTGGACTGATTGGCTGGATCTGCACTTCTTGGTAGGGTATTGGTGCATGATAAGGCAGACGTGGTTGGGGCCTTAAGTAATCATGTGTATAGTGCAGAAGAACAGATAGATCATCAAAGCTTGGAGAGAATGGTGCTGCTGGGACTGAGGATCTGGCTGACACTCAAAACTCCAAGGAAAGGCCAGATGGACACATAATCAGACTGCTACTGGTACCATTAATATTGGGACTCTTCGCTGGCTGTTGCATATGAGGACGAAGTATGGGAATGTCCAGAGTGCTGTGATGTCAGTTCTAGACTCAACTCAACACTGACATAGCAGTGACAACTTAAACTGTCCCCTCCCTCATACCTTTGATTCTATTCGCTGCACTAGATTCTGAGTCAGTCAGCATTCTATCATTTTAAAGATACAATAGCTTTAGTACCTGTTGTTTGTGATGAAAATTATAGAATTATGATACTAAGATATGTATAATATGTAACTACAAATTATATTATTTTAACACTGTTTACAGGTTTTGCTGGAACACCTGGGTACCTTTCGCCAGAAGTCCTTAGGAAAGATCCATATGGGAAGCCCGTTGATATCTGGGCTTGTGGTATGTAGGGTTTTGTAAGCAACCAAGAATAATAGCTAAGTTGACTATAACTGTTAATGTAGTATGGTTTGTATAGCATTCTGATGACATGACATACATTTGCATAAGCAGATTAATAAGCAGCTATGTGTATGATAAAATTAGTTTTTTCCCTCTTCTACTCCTCCTCCGCCTCCTCTTCTACTTTTTCTTCTTGTTCTTCTTCTTACTTCTCCTCCTCCTTCTTTTACTCCCTCCTCCTCCTCCTCTTCTTCCTCTGCTGCTTCTTCTTCTGCATCTGCTGCTCCCCCTCAATTCTATTCTCCTATTACAGCAACAAGGAGGAAAATATGATTGTCTGTTGATGGTTCTGGTCTCTGCCACTCTCTCTATGATTGTCTGTTGATGGTTCTGGTCTCTGCCATTCTCTCTGCTCAATGTTTTCATGGTCAGCCCCTTGCTTTGATAACATGGTTTGATATCAATCCATCGGTCAATGTATCATTGATGTATCTCATTAAAGGTTAGCTACAGTAGATCTTCTTATCTATTTGTTCCTGGTTGCACACTATAACAGACTGATGTTTGCCCATCTCTTGATGTTATTTTCCAACATGTATTGTTGCATCCATCTTCTTCATTTTCTTCTTCTTCTGCATTCATCCGGTGTGTTTTTTCAGATGTAATTGGTGTGTCTCGTTATGCACCCTTGGGCCAAAACCCTTAGGCCAACACATCCGACTTTAGCATGCGTTTTTTAAATCAGGTTAGCATTCCTGGGGGACTTTCACTGTTGTGGTGCCGTCCACATCCCAGCTGGTCAAGTTAGAATGGTCAAAGACTTCTCGGTCAACCCTCAAGGGAAGGCAGGGGCAGTCCATGGGCATTTACCACCATCCAAGGAGGCTCCCATAATTGCAGAGCCGACACATGGCGCTTTGGTACTGGGATCACTCAAGGAATCGCTACATACTGCACATGGCTGCTTTAATTCCTCACTTCCATGTATTGGGCATTTCGTTCGCCACAGGCAGCTCCCAGCACAAACCAGGAGCAGTCAGTCTGAAGATGATATCCACTCAGCGAGCTTTCGATTCGGATGCGTGCTGGAGGCTGTGCCCAGAAGGCAAGATAGTCAGAGCTGTTCCAGGCATGAAGGACATTTTTACGTTGTGCCAATTTTATTTGCAACCATTAGGCTGGCACATCTGACTTCTGTGTGCATTTTTACGGGTTTACCTTCCCTGGGGTTTTGAGGGACTTTAGACTCTTACTGTTAGTGGTGTCGTCCACATCTCAGCTGGTCAAGTTAGAGTCGGTCAAAGACATCATGGTCAACCCTCAAGGGAAGGCAGGGGCAGACCATGGGCATTCCCCGCCATCCAAGGAGGCTGCCATAATTGCAGAGCTGGTACATAGCACTCTGAGACTGGGCTCACCCAAGGAATTGCCACGCCCTGCTCATGGCTGCTTTAATTTCTCACTTCCAATTGGGTATTTCGTTCACCACTGGCCGCTCCCCACGCAAACGAGGAATGATAAGTCTGCAGGCGACATCCATTCAGCAAGCTTTTGCTTCAGACTTCCATGTAATGGGTTCGCTAGCCAAGCGTTCCATTTCATGTTAATGAGATGTCATTCACTTGGTAAGCTTTTGCTTCAGACTTCCACGTAATGGATTCGCTAGCCAAGCGTTCCGTTTCGTGTTGAGATGTTTCCTCTTTGATTACTCTCACTCAATGAGTTTTTTTATAGAGACTTGCATCGTAACCATTGCATGCAATTGGGGCACTTTTTCACCTTTAGTGACGCTCACGAGGTAGGTTACATGTGCTGCCGGCTCAGCACCTTACCTCCATGCAGCAGGTAAGTAATGGCCAGGCCCTCTCATCCTGTATCTCGTCCCATATTGTTATTTTTCGTCACTACCTCCCCGTGCTGAGAGTGGGTAAGTTGCACGCCTGTTGCCTTCCTTGGATGTGATAGCCATTTCTCATGCTCCCTCTCCAGAATCGAACCCTGATTCCCCATTACCTGTTACAAACATGGTAGGCATGTCACGTACCATCAGCATTTGATAGGGCAGACATTTGAAAGATGCTTCGCCGGCACATAAGGCTATGCGATCAGCACAAAGTTATCCAGAGTCACCAGTGGGAACGCAGCGCCCCACGAAGGGCAACAATTGGTTTTGAACTAATAAAAGCGCTCTTTCCGTGAGGGCCGGAGCTTGGTAAGCATGTATTAGCTTTAGAATTGCCACAGTTATCCAAGTAGGATCATGTCATCTAAGGAACCTCGGCTGATTTAATGAGCCATTCGCGGTTTCACCGTGAGACAGTATGAACTTAGACTTGCATGGCTTAATCTTTGAGACAAGGATATGACTACAGGCAGGATCAACCAGATGTCTATTGCACAGACGGACTATTCACGCACACGCAAGCCAAGAGTAGCATCGCTAAAGCACGCCCCCTGGTACAAGTTGATACATGCAAAATCACTGGACTACCGACGAGCTTCCAAGCTATGCCAGGCAGGACTGACCGAAAGGCTATACCAGCTTACTGACTGCAGGCTCACTATTCATCGAGAGAGAGTGTGCACTTATCGAGACTTTGTCGAAACGGTCGTAAAAAATTTGCTCTTTCGTCTGCTCAAACCACGACTCTGGCTTCATGTTGCGATTACATTCTTGAAACGCCTACCTCGCTAACTTGTGTCGACTAGGAAGATCCCAATTAGGTGCACCTCACACAGCCATCCGAGACAACAAACGCCTGATGCGGGACTGATCTTGCGAACCAGACCAGCCCTCACACACCCATCTTACTTGCCTACGTCTTACATGTCTACCTCTTACCTGCCTACTTCATACTTGTTTACCTTTTACGTGTCTACCTCTTGCCTATTTTTGACTTCACCCTCCACTATGTCTTTTATAAGAGTGTCATGTCTTCCCTCCTACTGTGGCTAAAATTTGTGAATTCTTAAAATTCTGGTTCTCTCCTTATTTTCAGATTCGTTAAGTCCTCTACATTAAATAAAATGTGTTGTTCACATGAAATACGCCTTATTCTTTAGTATATCCACACTTTTGTATTTGATTTTCTAATTGTTCATTCATTGTTTGTGATTCTGTGGCATACATTATATATGAGGTGTGTTTGTGTAGTTGGTAGAGAACTACGCTGATAATGTCATGAATGCAGTCAGGCGAGGATTTGATGCCCACGTTCGTCACAACGCTAATTCAGATAAGACTGATCACATGATAAGACTGTGCACTTTTCCGTGCACTCAGACCTACAAAATGTAATGTCCCTATCATATCACAGACCCAAGGAAGGTAACTCAGCCAACAAATGCCTGGAGAAGTTGGATGTGTCAGCTGAAAGGTGTGCAAATATTGCAGCTCTGCTGTAAACAGGCACAGCGCAAGTACATCTAAAACAACATTCCAGCCGAATGCAGAAGAGGAAGATATCACAGAACCAAAGCAGGTTCCTTCTTCGGGACTTGTTTATATTTACAGAATAGTTGTAAGGAGCCTTGGGACATGCTGTTTATATTTACAGAATAGTTGTAGGGAGCCATGGAAGCCTTGGGAAGTAAAGTTGGCTGGGATGATACTGACCATATCACCCTCTGAATGCTGATTGGTCGATATAAATTTGGGTCTAGCACCGTATGTCCAATGTGACTGTATGAAAAGGTTTTACTGAAAATTTGACCCATTCTGTGCCAAAGTAGGCTTTGACCAAACAATGAAAGACAGAAAATGGGAAGTTGTGGTGTGTCACAGTTATGGCTTAAAAGTTGTCAGTATGGTAGTAGACATGTGTTGTAACACAGTGACAACATTTCAGCGAAATATAAACCCATAGCAGGTGCAGGTCACTTATCATCCCATGGCACTAGATCATTTAATTGTGATGTGGATAAAAGACTAGGAGGTTGACAAATGTGTGTCTAATGTATTCTAAAACTGTGAGTACATTATTGCTTTACCTCATGCTCATGTTTAAAATAAAGGTTTATTTGGTGTTTTCATGTGGGCATAACTGTTTGTTTTGTTCTACAGGAGTCGTGTTGTACATTCTTCTTGTTGGTTATCCCCCCTTCTGGGACGAAGACCAGCACCGACTATATGCTCAAATCAAGGCAGGAGCGTATGATGTACGTATGTTAAATAGGCAGGAGCGTATGATGTACGTATGTTATATAGGCAGGAGCGTATGATGTACGTATGTTATATAGGCAGGAGCGTATTATGTACGTATGTTATATAGGCAGGAGCGTATGATGTACGTATGTTATATAGGCAGGAGTGTATGATGTACATATGTTATCTAGTCAGGAGTGTATGATGTATGTATGTTATCTGGACACAGCCTTCATCATTTTGTTTTCGGGTCAAGTTTGAATGAGTGAGTTGCATTGTTTCATCAAGCCTGTGGCTCAGTACATCCGACTTCGACAAGAATTGTTTTGGGTTTGCTTTTCCCGGCCTTGGACTGTCCCTAGTCTATCTACAAGGCAGCAGGTTTATGTATCACTTCATATGATCCCTTGATGCGTTTAACATGGGAGACACTACCAGTAGCTGCTGTACCTTGGGCATAGCTCTTGGGGTCATTGGAACACCCTATCCCCTATACCACACTAGTGGATACATGACAGACGGGTTCATAGCAGGTTTGAGTTCAGTGGTTGTGGGTTTGACCCAGTGTTGATATATTTCTGACCATTGTGGTTCTTCAGGGTAGCAACTGTAGCACAGTGGTTAGCATTCTTGCTGGCCAGCCCAGTGCTCATATGTTTGAATCCATTGAGGTGGGAATATATTTTTAATTGACCTATTGCTGGTTGGTATATACAAATATTTGGGTAGCATTAAGTACCCAACATACCTCAACGCAATGGAAAAGTGTCCTTTACTGTTTGCTTTTAACTATGGTTCTTCATCTGACCTAGCCTGCCAGAATGGGGTGCAGTGTTATGGAAAAGTGAAAGCAGCTAACATTGATACTTTGTCATGATCAATGTGGGTCAGAGACAATATCTCCAATATGCGTTATGGCATGTCTTAATTCTTCTTTTTCCTACTATTGGACAATACGCCCTCAGCTAACTCTTGCCAAGCTGTCCTGTCTGTTGCTGTCTCCTGCAGCCTGCTCCATGTCCTGCCAATATTACTCATGTCTCTGTCTCTAATTCTCCTGCAGCCTGCTCCATGTCCTGCCAATATTACTCATGTCTCTGTCTCTAATTCTCCTGCAGCCTGCTCCATGTCCTGCCAATATTACCCATGTCTCTAATTCTCCTGCAGCCTGCTCCATGTCCTGCCAATATTACTCATGTCTCTGTCTCTAATTCTCCTGCAGCCTGCTCCATGTCCTGCCAATATTACTCATGTCTCTGTCTCTAATTCTCCTGCAGCCTGCTCCATGTCCTGCCAATATTACCCATGTCTCTAATTCTCCTGCAGCCTGCTCCATGTCCTGCGAATATTACTCATGTCTCTAATTCTCCTGCAGCCTGCTCCATGTCCTGCCAATATTACCCATGTCTCTAATTCTCCTGCAGCCTGCTCCATGTCCTGCCAATATTACTCATGTCTCTGTCTCTAATTCTCCTGCAGCCTGCTCCATGTCCTGCCAATATTACTCATGTCTCTGTCTCTAATTCTCCTGCAGCCTGCTCCATGTCCTGCCAATATTACTCATGTCTCTGTCTCTAATTCTCCTGCAGCCTGCTCCATGTCCTGCCAATATTACCCATGTCTCTAATTCTCCTGCAGCCTGCTCCATGTCCTGCGAATATTACTCATGTCTCTAATTCTCCTGCAGCCTGCTCCATGTCCTGCCAATATTACCCATGTCTCTAATTCTCCTGCAGCCTGCTCCATGTCCTGCCAGTATTACCCATGTCTCTAATTCTCCTGCAGCCTGCTCCATGTCCTGCCAGTATTACTCATGTCTCTAATTCTCCTGCAGCCTGCTCCATGTCCTGCCAATATTACCCATGTCTCTAATTCTCCTGCAGCCTGCTCCATGTCCTGCCAATATTACCCATGTCTCTAATTCTCCTGCAGCCTGCTCCATGTCCTGCCAATATTACCCATGTCTCTAATTCTCCTGCAGCCTGCTCCATGTCCTGCGAATATTACCCATGTCTCTAATTCTCCTGCAGCCTGCTCCATGTCCTGCCAGTATTACTCATGTCTCTAATTCTCCTGCAGCCTGCTCCATGTCCTGCCAGTATTACTCATGTCTCTAATTCTCCTGCAGCCTGCTCCATGTCCTGCCAGTATTACTCATGTCTCTAATTCTCCTGCAGCCTGCTCCATGTCCTGCCAGTATTACTCATGTATCTGTCTCTAATTCTCTTCATATGTGTTTAGGTCTTCCTCTTTTTTATTTGGCCTGTGGATTTCAGTGAAAGGACTTTCTAGTTTACATTTATAGCATATAAATGAATTTTAGTGTTTACTTGCATATAAGTGGACTTTACTGCTTATTCATACTGCTTCTACTCTGGAAGACAGTTTTTATATTGAGACCAATCAAGCACAGATCACAGGTTTTCATTAGACTTATCCTTATCGTGTGTATGTCAGTATTGGCTGACCTCATCAAGAATCTATTCTGTAGCATGATCTGATCAAGAATCTCTTCTCTAGCATGATTTGATTCTTTACACTTGCTGGATATGTCCATGCTGTTTATCATTTTGTTTCCATTTCTGTCCTTCTGACTTGTAAATTAATTTTTAAGATGTTTTCTAAACTGGCTGTGAGGGACATTAGAAAACAAAATGTTGAATGTCCTTTGCAGGAAGTTACGATCAACTTCAGGTTACATTCTAACTAATTGCATGTTTAGTAATTTGCCATTGCTTTCTGAAAAGAAGTCATAAATTTTAAGTCCAACTTAATGCAGGTGTATGGGTTGATTCGCCTGCCTTGCTATCAGCAAATGAGTAGTTTAAGAGTGAATGTAGATACTCTTTTGACTACAACGACAATTCTGAGGGAGATAACCTTAGAAAATTGCAACTCAGAAATATTAGATCATTTTCATCTTTCTGTTCTTCCTTGAATCATTGTCAGGTCTTTTCAGATATAACAGTAGATGGTACTACCTGCTTTCTGCTAGCATTGATTGTTGGGCAGTGCTCACTAAACCCGACACCCCACATTGTGCCAGTGGCTTCAGGCGTAGGAGAACTATTGGAAGGGTACAAACCCATCCGAGCCAGCAACATCTACTGATTTTGACAGTTGAGGTTTCTTGTCTGGATTACTCCTTCCAAAGGCAGATTTCCAAAGGCCTTCCCGGGTTTGTAGGCTCTGCCCATCCACATTTTATGTCGGGCTTTGTTGTCCTAGCCTTTGTTCTTACAAGAACTTCTGCAAGGCAGTGGTGGTTTGATATTTGGAGTGTCCTTCGTGTAGATTGATTTCCTTCCAGGATTTATGAGTTCCATCAGCCCACTTCGTCTGTTCTCTTACTTTATCCTATCTTCCAGCGTGTAATCTTGATATATCCTGTATCACCCTCATCACATCATGTCTGTATAATCAAATAACCGTTCTACTGCAGCTAAAACTAGATTGTCAGTATACATGTGTACATACATCATGCAATCCGTTTTCTTCATGATATCTAGTAAATAATGATGAAACATATCATGCAATCTATTTTTATTATATCTAGTAAATAATTATAATAACATATGAAATCTATTATGCTTCAGATAAGATTTTTGGTTTATATATATATATATATATATATAATATATATATATATATATATATCACAACAACTAGTGTTTCAATCAATTATCTGTATATAAATGTAAGAAACATCATAAAAACATTCTTTAACAGATCTTCAGTATTTAAATATAATATAAACCTATATGCATCAATCAGCTTTTCAGTTTATAAATATAGCAAATTCCATAAAACTTGTTCCATCACTGATTTCTAGTATAATCCATATAATAAAACAATGGTATGATTATTATTATCTTTATTATTATTATTTATTTTGCAATCAGATTTCTAGTAAATAAATAAAATAGGCATCATGACAACTAATTTGTTTGTGTTAATCATATTTCCAGTACATATAAACACATAATTAAGAACTGTTTCTTGTCTCCCTTGCATGCAGTACCCTTCCCCAGAATGGGATACAGTCACCCCGGAGGCCAAAAACCTCATCAACAGTATGCTCACTGTCAACCCTGCCAAGAGAATCAACGCTTCAGAAGCTCTCAAACATCCATGGATCTGTGTAAGGCACATGTTGCTTCTCTGCTTTGCTTCATACAGCTAACTTTTACAGCAAACATTTACAGTATCTGCACTTCTGTTCTCTTCACAGGATACACGTTGCTAGCTGTGATGCATTTTATGGGGAGAAGCAAGTAGTTGTAGGGATTTGGAAACGAAAAAAGTGCTGATGGAGAAAGAGAAAGGCCAAAGAGATGGGTGCAGAATGTGGCAGATGATCTCCAAATGGGTGTATCAGACGCGGGACATCTTGCTTATGACCGAGAAGTTTTCCGGAAGGTTGTTATGGGAACAAGGTTCTGAAAAAGACATGTTACTTAATACTAGAGGGAAAATGTGGAAGCAGTCAAGCTAAAGATAGGCAATGATACAAGTGGGAAGATAACATCAATAGATGGACAAAGAGCAGTCTGGCAAGAACATATCACAAGATCAGAGAACAGAAAATTTTGGAGATTCACTGCTGCAAAATTTCTTTGTGGATAAAGCATTTGATTCATTGTTTGCTAGGCAGATATAGATTGATTTATACAATGTGTACATATAATTGATCAGGCATACATTATTTATTCAGAATTAATTTATTGTATACTGCTTATATTTACAATCAGTTCTGTCTGAATAGAATCAATCAGCCTAGTATTCATTCTTTGTGTAGAAAGACATATACTTTCTTCATAGAATGAGTCTGACCTACATTGTTTATGTTGATTTAATCTAGTATGAATTCTTTATAGAAACATAATTTAGTACGTTTTTTTGTTTGTTTATTTTTTGGTTCGCATATCCTTTAAAGGATATCACTGTCAACATCAGCATCTTTCAGCTGATTGTTGATTTCTTGGCAAGATTACGCTCAGTAGTTTGCCATTGCTGTCTGAGCGACCGGCTCACATACCCCGTAAGTTACTGATGCGACGAGAACCGCCACCGATTCTTGCGCACGTCACATTACTATACATCTGAACATTTTACTTGTGGAAACAGCCAGAGGAGAGTGTTGTGCATAAGTGGTATTGTATACATGCTTTATACTGAGTGTTTGTAAAGTCTCACTGCAATTTGTATGTAGAACAGCTGTTTGTTGGAGAGTATGTTCTCCATCTTGCAAATGGAAAACATACTCTCCAACAAACAGTTTTTCTACATTCAAAATGTAATGAGACTTTACAAACAACCTGTACATAGAATCTGTCCAGTTTACACTCCGTATATAGACATGGTTTAGTATACATTCTATATATACGTTGGTCTAGTATAGATTCTGCATAAAGAATTGGTCTATTATACATACGGTATATGGAAACCTGACACCCCACATTGTTCCAACGGCTTCGGGTGGAGGAGCGCAGTTGGGAAGGTAAAAGCCTTATCCTAGTGCGAGGAAATGCAACCCAAAGACTAAATTTCATGGCAGGGCAGACCAGGCCCTAAGCCTTGGTTAGCAACTGGTCCAGGATCGAAGCTCCGACAGGCGGACAGTTAGATCATTGCTTTGCTGATCTGGCAGCTTCTACAGCTTGTCTTGTTCCAGACGTATTGGTGTTGCCTTTCCTCTGGAGTTCACTGGACAGACCGAGAGATGGATCATGCTGTATGGTCTCTAAGTTCTGCCCAGGCTTTGTGTTTATGGAGAGATATAACTCCATTTTACAAACTATCGTCTGTCAAGACGGCAAGGTGCCAGTCAGTCAATATGGAATTGGCCTTGTATACTTCTGTATAAAACTTTTGTTTATTATGCAATCTGTAGATTGAATTGGTCAAGTATACATTCTGTATATAATATTGGTCTATTATACAATCTGTTTATAGAACTGGTCTAGTCTACATTCTGTATATAGAATTGGTTTAGTATACATTCAATACATAGAACTGGTTCAGAATAAATTATGTATATAGAATTGGTTTAGTATAATTCTGATATTTAGAATTGATCGTATGTATAGTATACAATATGTATTTAAAAGGTGCCAGTTAAGTGTATATTACTCGTATGTAGAGGGAGCTATGGTAGCATAGTTGCTAGTATACTTGCCTGTCGCTCGGAGGCCATGTTTTCAAATCCAATTTAAGCAAAGGCATTTTGTTTTCACACACATAAGTTTCCAGGTCAGTGATGTATGAATTGGTTACCAGGAAATTTTGTGGAAAGAAAAAGTGGCTTACATATCGACCACATCACCCACTAAGTGTTGATTGGTCTAAAATACAATAGGGCTGTACCCAGTACGTCTCATGGTGTAAAGAGGGATCCTGCTTTTTCTTTTATAAATGTAGAGATGGTCAAATATAGTGTATACATTGTTATATAGAATTCATCATCATCAAGTGCCGGCTGGCGTAGGCGTTCATGGCTCTCCATAGATCTCGGTCTTTGGTTTTCTGGATCAGCTCTGCTGCTGATATTCCTCCATGACACCGTCTCAATCCATCCAGCATCATTTCTCTTGGTCTGCCTCTGCCTCTCTTCCCCTCGATCTTTCCAGTTGTTACGATGTTCTCCAAAGCCTCTCTTCTCATCACGTGACCGAAGAAAGATGTTTGTCTCTGTCTTATTGTTGTATATAATGTTCTAGTTTCATTAGCCTGTTTCAGGCAGTCGTTGTTAGTTACTCTGGCAGTCCAAGGAATTCGCAACATTCGTTTCAGGAACCACATCTCTGTTGCTTCTAATTTCTTCTTAATTTGTTCATTTACATTCCAAGATTCACTGCCATACAGCAAAACTGGTTCTACATAGCATTTCAGCACTCTCTTTCTTACATTAAGTGATAGCGACTTATTGCATAAGATACTCTTCATTTTCTGAAATGCGGCTTTTGCCTGCCCTATTCTGCTCCTAATCTCTGTTGTACATCTTCCATCTGATGTTATAAATGCCCCTAGGTATCTAAAATTATCCACTTGGTTAAGGATTTTCCCTTCTATTTCTATGTCACATTTTGGTGTCACCATTTTCTTTGATATTACCATTGTTACTGTTTTCTTGATATTCAAGGAGAGTCCTTTTCTTGCACTCTCTGTTACTACAACATCTAATAATTGTTGCAGGTCTGTTGAATTGTCCGCCACCAATACTGTGTCATCTGCATAGCGTATATTATTTATATTATAACCTCCAACTAGTATTCCTGGCATCTCTTTGATTCTCTCATTATTACTTCGCTATACAGGGAGAAAAGATCTGGTGACAAGACACACCCTTGTCGTACTCCTAGCTTTATCTGTTCGTAACTACCCTCTTTATTTCCCATTTTAATTGCTGCTACTTGGTTCCAGTAAACATTCTTTATTATTCTCAAATCTTTTCCATCAATGTTGATATCTTCCAACATTTTAATCAGTTCATCATGTTTTACTTTATCAAATGCCTTAGTATAATCTATGAAGCACAAATATATGTCTCTCTGTTTCTCTATTGACCTTTCTATTAGTGTCCGTAATGTATAAATTGCATTGTTTGTGCCCTTTCCTTCCACAAATCCATACTGTTCTTCACTAATTTCCATTTTTATTTTCGTTTTGGTTCTTCTCATTATGATTCTGAGTAGAAGCTTAGTGATATGGTTTATAAGGTTAATTGTACGAAAATCTTCACAATCAATTGCTCCTGGTCTTTTTGGTATAGCTATAAATACAGATCTCAGCATATCACTGGGTAAACATCCACTGCTGTAAATATCATTCAACATTTTGGTTAATATATCTACTTCAAATTCTCCCAATACTTCTAATTCTTCTATTGTGATTTCATCTGGCCCAGCTGTTTTTCCTTTCTTCATACGTTTCATAACGTAAGCGACCTCTTCTTTCAGAATAGGTGGACCTTCTAAGTTACTATCTTCTGTTAATTCTTCCCTTTCTCCATCATATAATTCTCTTATATACTCATTCCACCTCTTCATTATAGCACCTTCCTCTAATAATATCTTTCCTGTTTTTGATTTCAAACACCCTGTATTTATTCTTATTTTTCTTCCTGTAAGCTCACTGATTTGTCTGTGCATATTTTTTGTATCTTTAATGGAATTTAATTCAATTTTTTTGCATTGCTCTATTAACCAACTTTCTTTAGCCTTCCCACATTTATCTTTTATTTCTTTATTTATCATGAAGTCTTGGAAGATAATGTGGTGGTTTCCCCTTGCCTTCCACATTCACATGGTGGTCTTTTACCTCTGCCTTTGACAGCCATTTCCGACTGTCAGGACAAGTGAGTGCCCTGCTCTGCTCAGCTGCAGAGTTGTCCACTTATTCCGGTGGATACTCGGTCCCCAGAGCTGTGTTAGCCACACCGTGGTGTGTTTCCATCCTCTACCACGGGGAGGTGCAGTTGGGATATAGGGATTTTGGGATATAGAATTAGTTTGTTATAATTAAAGGTAGTTGCATATTCTTTACAGGATGTCACAATTGATCCCAACATTTCTTGGCTGTTTGTTATTTACAATTAGTTCTATCTGAATAGAATAAATCAGTCTAGTATTCATTCTTTGTGTATAAAAATAAGGGAGGGAATAGCAGAGTCCATGGGAATATTGATATATGAAGCCCATAATCGGGCACTCTAATGATGTTTATACTTCACCTCGACACCGCAAGGTACAAGAGGAACATGATGAGATGAGATGAGATGAGTGTAAAAATAACCTAATACATACTTTCTTTATAGAATTATTCTAGCTTACATTCTTTATGTTGATTTAATCTAGTATGAAATCTTTATAGAAAGATGTAGTATGGTATTTATAGTAGTACATAAATATAATATACATTGTATATAGTATGTATACATTGTTATATAGAATCAGTTCGGTATAATTAAAGGTAGTTGCATATTCTTTACAGGATGTCACAGGATTTCTTGGCTGTTTGTTATTTACTAGGCAAGTTTATGTTCAGTAGTTTACGATTCCTTTCTGAAAGACCAATGCTCATACTATTGTTACAAATCAACACAGATTGTCTGCTTTCAAATCACCTGCAATTGATTTTGACTGTTGTATGCGGGCTTGCAAATTGCATTCATTACTCCTTTTTCACCATGGACGCTGGTTTATATGCATAAAAAATATTTCTAGCAAATATTCTTCATGTAGTTTAAGTATATTATTAAGGATATCATTTAGAGTAGATGACATGTTAAATGTCATTGTAATGTCATGCCAGTGTTTCAGTGACCAGACCTGTCAACTGTTTTCCATTTCAGCAAAGAGAGCGGGTTGCATCTGTTGTGCATAGACAAGAGACGGTGGATTGCTTGAAGAAATTCAATGCCAGAAGAAAGCTCAAGGTACAGTTGTAAATGTTTATAGTTGTCACTTGCCTAATGCCATAATGTTTTGAGCCATTTTATAATTGCACATGAGTCCTATTACTCATAACAAGTATATTACGAGTTGCTCAGAGTATAAACATCCACAACTGTTCACAATATAGGAAATTCACACACAATATGACTAGGTGCTTACTTTGCTCATTATTTTTCCACAAAAATGTGTCCTAGCATATGCTAGCATTAAACAGTTGTTCCAGACACGTATGATATCCTTGCACAGTTGACAGTCCTCTTCTTATTTTCATCTCCCAAAGAAGCATAATTCCTCAACCAACTTACACCAAACCCTTTGTAGACTTGTTCATGATTGGTTGGATAATGCATCTGTGGTGTTTGTCCATTAAGAATGATGATGACCACTCATTTCATCCAGTGGGTTGAAGGTATGGAGCCGTGAGTTCTAAGATGGCTGGCAAGACCTATTTTGGCTCAAAATGTTCTTTGACAATGTGGACATAGAATGCTTGACATTCCAGGAGGAGGATCTCCTGCGGTGGTATTTTTTTCTCCAGTCTTTTTCTCACAACTCTTGCAGTCTTATTTGCTTTACACCCTTGACTACACCCTTACATAATGATGTATGCCATTAATTTTGGTCTTTGGCAGCAGTCTCCCATGAGTCGTGATGAATTCCAAAAGCTTTGAGTGATATCTTCAGAGTCTTTGAAGCATGTCCTCTGGCCACCTTGGGAGTGTTTACAACAGCACAACTGACTGTAAAAAAATATGTTTATTGCAGCTAAAGTTTTCTAAGAGATGAAGTAGTCGGTCCTTTGTCAGACATCCTTAGTCACCTTCTACACCATACAAGGCAAGTTACAGTGTTACTATTCTTTGCACTCTGCACGGGCCTCGGTAACACACGAGTGGAAAATGACAGAATACATGCAGGTTGTTGTTGTGGCTCATTGATTCTACCTGTGCAAGCATCTCTGATTGTTGTTGCCAGTGCCGTGGTTATTTCACAATTGTATGTCATTAATCACAGGAAATTGCATATTGATAATGTTATTTGCTCCCTTTATTTTTCTAATGTTTCTAAGATATGAGTTTTAGGAGCTGTCTGTAAGCCATTTTACAGTGTAAGCCATTTTACAGTGTAAGCCAGTGTAAGCCTTTTTACAGTGTAAGCAAGTGTAATTTATTTTACAGTGTCAGTCACTTTACATTGTAAGCCAGTGTCAGCCATTTTTACAGTGTAAGCTAGTCTAAGCCATTTTACAGTTTAAGCCATTTTACAGTGTAAGCCATTTTACAGTGTAAGCTTTTTTACAGTGTAAGCTTTTTTACAATGTAAGCCATTTTACAGTTTAAGCCATTTTACAGTGTAAGCCATTTTACAGTGTAAGCTTTTTTACAATGTAAGCCATTTTACAGTGTAAGTCTTTTTACAGTGTAAGTCATGTTTCAGTCTAAGCCTGTTTACAGTATAAGCCTTTTAATAGCTGGAGCTTAATGGTCCCTGTTTTACAAGACTGGGTGGACTACAGAGCTGTATGATACCCACTTTTTATGGTGACGTCAACCACAGAGCTGTAGGACGAACATTTTCTAAAGCTGTATCAGTATATTTGTTGTTATTGCACTGATGAAGGCTTTAGCTACAACAACCATTTAGTCACTTGCGATTGTGTTCTAATAAAGTTTCCCAATTCTGCTTTTTGTTTTCATAGATTCACTTGTGAAATGATGGTTAACTATTATTATTTATTTTTTTACAGGGTGCCATCTTGACAACTATGCTTGCAACTAGAAATTTCTCAAGTAAGTATTTCCGTATTTTAGCACATATCAGTCCGCATACCAAAGAAAATGATGACAGAAGACAAAACTTGATATCTTATCATTGTGAATAGTATTAATACTGCATATATTTCCGAGTGTTAGCTGTTGGTATTTTAATTTTTTTGTTTTTAATTAGTATTTTTTATAACATCTATTTCATTTCAACTGTTTTCCCTCATTTCAGTGGATTGTTTTCTTTATTTGATTCTTATTTTAACTTGTGCAATGTTTATCCCTACAATTTGTGTTTTAAATGTACACTGAAGAAATTAATGTCTTTAAATTTCATCATGATTTCTTTTTTTTTTAAACAGTCATTATGCCTATTTTATTTCATCATTTTACTTCTGAAATTAAATTAGCTCATAATGTTTAAAAAACACAGAAAATACCTGGAGAAATAGAAATAATGCATTGGTAACTAAATAACAAATACAACAATATTTAAAAAAAACTTATTTAATGTTAGTTACATTATTAAACAGAAAATATGTGGGTATCAGCTTAACTGCTGTCAACTATTTATTTCACAAATAAAACAATTCTCAGTACAGATATCACAACTAATTTTGCTGTGTAATCTTAGCTGTAAAGGGTTATGGTAAGTTCTGTGCTATGGAAAGCCAAGAAGAGGCTTGTTGTGCTGATCTTTGATAGATCTGTTGCTCTGTTTCACAAGCGTTGTTATCTGTATGTACGGCTAGCAAATTAAGTGGTGCTGCTGTCCTTCATGTGTCTTCACAACGGCTACAGCTAAACCTCAGTGATGATCTATTATGCTTGTTGAGTACCTGTACAGCTTGTTGGTAAATGTGTCTGGTTGGTTGATGTTAGTGGGTTATAGCATAAGGTTGAGGTTGGTTGATGTTAGTGGGTTGTAGCATAAGGACAAGGTTGGTTGGTGTTAGTGGGTTATAGCATAGGGATAAGGCTGGTTGTTGTTAGTGGGTTATAGCATAGGGACAAGGTTGGTTGGTGTTAGTGGGTTATAGCATAAGGACAAGGTTGATCATTAGTAGGTTATAGCATAGGGACAAGGTTGGTTGTTGTTAGCGGGTTATAGTGTAAGTACAAAGTTGGTTGTTGTTAGTGGGTTATAGTGTAAGCACAAGGTTGGTTGTTGTTAGTGGGTTATAGCATAGGATCAAAGCTGGTTGCTGTTAGTGAGTTATATCATAGGTACAAGGTTGGTTGTTGTTAGCGGGTTATAGTGTAAGTACAATGTTGGTTGTTGTTAGTGGGTTATAGTGTAAGCACAAGGTTGGTTGTTTTTTAGTGGGTTATAGCATAAGGACAAGGTTGGTGTTTACTTTAAGTTAATAGCATAAGCTTAAGATTGATTACTGTTAGTGGGTTGTTGTATAAGTATAAAGTAAACTTTTTAAAGTGGGTTATAGCATAAAAGTAAGAGTTGTTAGTCAGTGGGTTATAGAATGAAGTTAAGGCTAGCAACTGTTACTTATGGATACTACTGGCAATTGTTAACAGGGTGTAGTATTTTGCTTAGTATGACTACTATTAGTGGGTTATTGTATCAATGACTACTGCTCTAGCAAAGACCTGACTACACCAGGTAGAGCAATCAGCAGCAGTTTTCTCCCAATTTTCAAAGCTAATACTACAATTCTTCCTTGAGGCTTTCAGTTTGACTGTGGAGTAATATTGTTAGTATCATTCCAGCTACAGTGATTATCCTAGATCAATCTGTGGTACCCATTTTACGTGGCTGAATCAATTCCCAAGCTATATCAATGGCACAGAATTATCCCTTCTACTATGAGATACATATCAAAGCAAGATGAGTTGCCAGGTACTAGGGTTTCTGATGTGCTTCCTGGACAATTATCTCTGACTTCATCAGTTATTAATTTAGTACCTTCTTGCCTTCTTGGCCTCGCTGGAGGGTTTGACTTTGCCTTGACCTCATTCACTGTCTAATTTTGTCTCTAGCTGGGGTGTTCATACCCAATCTGGAACAAGATTACTGTGTAAAATAGAGTTGGTTACACTTCAGCATGGGTGGAATATGACTTAGTGAGTTTTGTTTTGTGCATTAGTCCCCTGTTTGCACCCATCTGTTTGGGGATTCAATCAAGACTGTTAAGTCATCTGTAGGTAAACCAAAAACAGAACAGCAGAGAAAATCTGGGAATAGTGAAGAGTGTTCAGGATGTAATATGTCTACACTTGTGGGTTTTGTTAAGGACAGACAGTGAAAGACTCTGCTGTTTCTATCATGATATGTCTATGACCCACAGTCAGGATTAATGGATGAGATGCTGATACTTAAGTCAATGATCTTGAGTTGATATCAATTTACTACCACAATCTTTAAAGATCTATAAGTTGATATCGCTTTACTACCACAATCTTTAAAGATCTAAGTATTTATTATGAAATGCCATGACCCTTTCCCTTCCATATCAACTTATCTTCTGCAAATAACTGGTTATGTTAGGTCCCTAAGTTACTTAGTTGCATAGATAAATGTAAAAGAATTAACGCTCTTTTAAAAACTATACATAAAGTTGAAGGAAAGTGAGCAAGAGGTAGACAACGATACAAGTGGAAACATAACATCAAGAGATGGATGAACAGGTTTGCTATATCCTAATATAATCAGAGATTAAATTTATTATATCCAAAAATAATCAGAGTAAATTCATGATATCCAAACATAATCAGAGATGAAATTCATAACATTCAAGCATAAATATGGGTGGAATTTATCTCCAAACTCAGAGATGCAATTCATGATATCTAAATATAATCAAAGATGAAATTGTTTTTATTGAAACAAAAACCAAACAATTTTATTTGCTTTTAAAAGTCATTCAGTTTGCTTTAAAATTGTTTATGGTATTAACTGAAATTTATGTCTAAACTAATCTGTGTGTTAACTGATTTAATGAGGCAAAATTTTGCTTTGTTGCATTAATAAAATTGGTTCCGCTTGATTTGAATTTTCTGTGCACAGTTATTGTTGTTGTTTGGCCACCACATTTGTAGTAACTTTTTTTTTTTTTCAAAACATAAAGAGGACAGTGAAGTTTATGAATGTGATTTCTTGCTGTAACAGTGATGTGTCAGCTAGGACTCTGTCAGTTCACTGTGTGTTACTAGAGTGCGAGAACTGTAGAACTTCACTATGTGCCCATTAACGTATATTCATACTATCACTGTCCATGGCTTTCAGTAATAATCACTGCAGCCAGCCAATAGACGCCAGTTAAAGATAAAGTAGTCCCATGGTAGGTGATACCATGAAGTGTATGGTATAGACCTTCAGATATTCTAGACCACAGCAGAATGAGGTAGGATGGCCAGTTCTCTCAACCACCACGTGTTCTTCCTAGGTAATTCCCCCAAATTATTAAAATTATCTGATTCTCATTTAATGCGGCTGGGCCGATTCCCAGAACTGAATTTATCAGAGGAAAAGTCCTGACACAGCTGGGGATTAAACCCAAACCACCAGCTAGTAGTGCACTAATCACTATTCTGTCAGAGCTTCAACTGAAAAATAGCTACAATAAATAATGTAGAAGACAAGAATGCAAAAATTACGAAGATACAGCAACTAATGTAACAATAAAAAATTACTAATGCTGCAGTAACTTATGTAACAGGCACAAGGAATAGATTCAATACTAACTAGCGTAGCAGGCATGAGTGACTGATGTAAGAGTCGTATATTTTTATAATACATCCATTAGCAATAAACAATATTTTGAGAGACCTAATTTGAAATTGGTTGAAACAATTACAGTGAAATAATCTCTTCATGTTTTCACTCCAATTGTCTAGTCTGTTGTATATGCTGTTTACTCACATCACCATTTAATGATTGATCTTGTCCTCATCTAACATCGTGTGGGGACTAGCATTACACAGTGTTATGCCCAAATGTCGTCACCAAAGTTGTTTCATATGTGCTTAGTGATATGCCACTATTTTCTTTGTCATCTGTGGCCATTTATTCATGTTTAATTTTAATCTAGTAGTTAGCATTAGTTGTAAGGACAAGCTATTTTTTAACATTAGTTTCTTTAAGTTGTTTGCTATTGAGAGTTAATTTCTCTTTTAAAGTAGTGATTAGATTCTTTTAGTGTTAATAAAACGTTAATTTCCATTATATTTGCATGGATTTGCTTGAGACAACTTGTGTAGTAAAATGCACAATAGCAACATATGCAAGTTTTATATTTCTTCTGAAATCTGAAAATTGAAAACTGTTGTTATTTCATTAAAACTTTCACTAACGGCCTGGCATTATTAGTTCTAAATAATTAAGATTACGTGATGACTTTTCCAAATGTAAACAAACCAATATGAGTAAGATCATTACGAGAATGGCCATAGGTTTTAAATCCTCATCTTGATTTTGTCAGTTTATTGTTACCATTGTCACAATTGACCATCACCATACTTGATGCCACCCACACATTTTGCCAGATTGCACACCTCAGTCATATTGTTGCTAACATTGCCACACTGTCTTTTCCTCCCCTGTACCTCTGCTCCTCTGGCCACCTATCTGTGCGTTTATGAAGTCAACAAGGGTAAGTTACTCCAAGTGGTTCTAGACGCCCCCTACCCCTTGCTTTGCTTTGTTTATTACTTAATGTGTTTAACTGTGTGTGTTGTAGTTTTTCTTTTGATTTCATTTATTTACTCAATCTTTATTATTTATGTGCTTTTGTTTAACAGTTTTCTTAAAAATAAAAAAAAGAAGTAGAAGAAAAGAAACCTTAGGGCACAAGTGTGTTTGCAGCAGTACAGTGTAAACTGTAGTTCAAATCGTGTAATGTTTTTACATTACTAAGTGTCTTGTCTACTGAAATACATATTTCCAGTTGAGTAAAGTACACCTGCTATGCATTTCTTTTCATAAATTATATCTCTACATGTAATGTGCATATGTATCACACACACACACACAGAGTAATATCCATCTCTCTTTTTATATAACTGCACTACGGAGTGATCTAAATTGTACATTAATTATCTAATTATCCATGTTTCTGCACACAATGTGTGTGTGTGTGTATATATATGTATAAAACATTACAACATTTATCCCACATATACACATATGGCGCACACAATAGTAGTAGTCATAAATTTGTGATGGTACACTTTGTGATATGCTAACAATAGTGATGAACTAAAAGTACAAGAACAACAAAACAAACTAAAGAAAATGTTCCATCCATCCATCATGTGCCATGCCGATAAGCGTGGGCGGTCATGTTTCACCATCTCACTCGATCACCAGAGTCGTTCGTGGGTCAACTCCGTGTTTCTGTCTCGACCATGACATGTCGCCAAGCCATCCAGGTATTTACTTCTCAGTCTTCCCCTTGGTCTCTTCTCTTCAATCTTGCCAGTTGTCACCAAGTTCTCCAATTCATGTCCTCTCATAACATGCCCCAAAAAGAAATTGCTCAATTGTACTGTATTAACTGATCTCCCATTTGGACAGAAGGACAATGTATCTCCAAACTAGAGTCATTGTGTTATTTGTTTTGTTTTGAAGTATCTTCCGCAATTTCAGTGCTCAGTGAAGGGAACTTTACCTTATAATACTTGTTCGTTTAATTGCGCCCTGTTTTCGCCAAACTTACTTTTTTTTTGGCGCTGAATCAGTTAAACGTGATTAAAAATTCCTGGAATGTGTTACACTACTAGATTCCATTTCCACACATTTATATATAAATTTTACCCATGAAAACCATGATGCAAGTTCCATAAGTAAATTGTTTCTGTCATCATGTCAATGGTTATGTGTGGTGAATTTTTGCGTGAGAACTGTTCAATGCTTACACTAGAAAGCTTCAGCCAAGAAATACTGTGTTATTTATTTTGTTCTTGTTGTCACTGATGATATGGATTTTGTTGACAACATTGACTTGTGTGTGTGTGTGTGTGTGTTTTTTTTTTTAGTATTCTTGTTTACTTTCCGTCAAGCTTCGTCATTTTTGTGTCTGTTCTTTTCATACTGTAAGCTCGGCAGAAGAAACCTTTTTACCCAAACCGAAAGCAAATGATTAGCATAAAATAGGTAATTATATTCATTGAATGTGTATTGATTCCATCATAACTTGAGGGCTAATACACACACTGACTCACTCACTCATACACATGTATGCATCACACACATGGAAACATGAAAAGATATACTGTTTACTTGCAATAGTTTTTTTTTCTGCAATATAATTTTTTTCATTTATGAATGTTTCATTTTTAACATCTCTTTTATAATTCTTTGTGGTATTTTTACAATTTTACATTGAACTCTGACAATATATTCAAATTGTATTTTGTGTACTTGGAGCTGTTATCAAGATAGTTTTCAATATTGCTTTTAAAATGCTACGTTAAAAATTGTCTAGTTCCCACTACTCTAGTTAAAGTAACTAACTCGGATCCTAACTTCATTTGACTTGACCTATTCAACCAACACTGTATCATCAATGGGGCCCAATAGGGTTTACTACTTACTACTTAATTAACCTCCTTAGCTATTGAAATATATGCAGTGTTTGTTCTCTTAACACAAAAGTAAAATTAGTGCTGGCAATAGGAGGGAATGGTGATGCTTCAATAACTGCCAATGTCTTTGCTTCATTTGTGGCATTTAACTAGATTATTACAGTAGTTTAATTGCTATTATTACATTAGATTGTTACAGTAGTTAGATTAGCTAGCAAATGTGTACCCGGTGAGATCTTGATCTTTATATTAATACTGCATTTTGTGTTGTTATGTAAAATACTGCAGTGCTTGTGTTATATGCATAAATAATATTACAGCATTTTAGTAATGATAGGTACCTTTATTATAACATTTGATGTGTTTATTCCTAGAATGGAAAGCATGAACTCGACATGTTTGTATGTTATTGTGTGCAGAAAACGTGTTTTCTTCCTCTTTTCTTCTTTGTTCAACTTCAGACGTCAGTATAAATACAAAGAAATCAGACGTCACCTGAAGCTTCTTGGCAAGTCTATAGAATAAAGTTTGTCCTCAAATGGAGCCAGTGTGGGCCAGAATAGTTTGACCCCTGAGTTTAATATTAGCTGCTTAAAGTCGAACTGGTGTCTGTGGCTTAGAGGCTGTGAATGTAGTTTCATAACCCCAACATATCTGGTTCAAAGTCAGCCACACGCGATTTGAGAGCAGATTGCTTTACGTTGATTTACGCAATGATGAGGCATCGGCCATTCAGAAAGCGATAGGAAACTGCTGAACGTAGAACCAACTGCCTAGAGAATTACAAATAGGCAGTAAATGCTGGGATTGAAATTAACGTGAAGCAAAAGGACATGCAATTAACTTTAAAATTAACTTCACAATTGACTGCATGTCTGTGGATTCTGCATTGTATATTATCTGTGATTATATTTCTTCTGTGTTATATATAATTTTACAACATCATCTTTTCATAACAAATGTGAAGGTATATACCAATTCAGAGACTGTGTGGGGGTATCAAGTATAACTAAGTCCTTTACCTATTATAGGCCTTGATACAGTTAGTCGTGTGGCCAGTGACATTCCTCGCTCCTTTGCTTCCAAAACAATTCACTGTAAATTATAAATATTGTCTGTGACCCACTTCAAGAGACTCGGTTGGTCGACCCCAGAACCGTGCTGATTGGGGGGGGGGGGGGGGGGGGGGGGGGGGGGGGGGGGGGGGGGGGGGGGGGGGGGGGGGGGGGGGGGGGGGGGGGGGGGTCCTGTCACTGCTGGTGATTGAACCCCAAAACCTTGTCTTGACAGTTCGCTAACTAATAACTGTACCAACCCCGCCCACTGCATTGTGTTTTCGTGTGTGTGTATGCATATATGGGTGGATGGATGGGTGGTGAAAACTGATTTGTTATTACAGGTGTAGTTAGCCGCTTGCAGCCACCACAGTGAACAATGCTACAACCGAGGTATCCATCCATCCATCATGTGCCATGCCGGTAAGCGTGGGTGGTCATGATTCACCATTTCACTCGATCACCAGAATCACGAATCAGTTCTCTACCATGCCATGTGGTCAAGCCATCCAAGTATTTACTGATCTGTCTTCCTCTTGTTCTCTTCCCCTCGATCTTGCCAGTTATCACCAAGTTCTCCAATTTATTTCTTCTCTTAACATGTCCAAAACATTTTGACTGAGTACGTCTAATTTCTCTAATCAATTTACGATTTTCTTTTGTTTCTTGTAGTACTTGGTCATTGGTCTTTCTGTCTGTTCATGGTATTCTTTGCAGTCTCCTCAGAAACCACATTTCCACAGCCATCAGATGTTTTTCAGCTTGACTGCTCATTGTCCAAGCTTCACATCCATATAAAAGTTCAGGCTCTATGTAGCACTCAACACTCTTTTTCTCGTGTCATTTGGCATCCACGTCTAGTAGTCTCTGAGAAAATTAACAGTCGTGAACCGAACGACGTAGGCAGTAGTCGAACTCACACCCTTTGGAGCGAGAGGCAAGCGGTGTAACCACGCAGAAACCACGGAGTTTATCTACACATTGAGAGAGTTACATTTCAGTAAATTAGAGCTACTGGTACCCATTGTTGACTCCCATATGTAGTTGTGTGAGATCTCTAGAATGACTGGATAGAGGGGAAATCACTAGGTACTCTTATGGTCGCACGAATTTGTCCCTATATTTGGTCTTTCTTGCAGCTACATATGTGAGCCATGGTAGCCTGGTGGTATAGTACAGAAATGAATGCCTTCGTTCACGATCAGTTATTTTGAAAACTGTCTGTTGCATCGTTATGAAATTTTTCCTGCCATCTTATATTTACCACCACCCAAGGAGTATGTCTTTGATAGGTCCAAAAGCAACTTAATTCATTGAAAGCTGCTACATTTCTTTGATGTTTTGTTGAAAAACTACTGATTTCTCGCTAACAAACTTGTTTTACAGTAATGCCCCGTTCCACTACGCGAGGCTCTTGTCATAAGGCCTATCCCATGTCCCACGAGAAAATTAATTATTCAAGGTTAATGTTTCCGTGTGAAGACGTAATACATTTAATAATGTGCACTTCATCTCGGACCCGTAAATTATATACCGCATGTAAACAAACTTTGAAATCTGCTGTACAATCTCAAGAACACCAAAAAAAAATTTGTTTGGTGGACATAGTGATAAGTTTATATGCTAAATCTCATCATTTTCCCTCAGTTGGTTGCTAAGATGTGGAATTTTATATTGGGGCAGACAAAAGTAAACGGACTATAGACACTCATCTGACAGCCTGGTGGTCATGGGGTGGATTTCGCCGATTCCAATGTTTTTTGTTTAATTGACCAGGGCTTCTAGGTCAACCCAGCCTGAAATCAGTACCAGTAAATGTTGTGGGAAGTGAAGACGGCCGGTGTGTAACTGCCCACACACCTCTCACAAGTGACGATGGGCTTATAGTTATAGAAATGTGGATGTAGCACCATATGCCCACTGAACCTTGAGGCAGGAAAAGGGATTCTTTACTGAACTTGCAATAGTTGGGGGGGGGGGGGGGGTGGCGGGGGAGAGATAAGGGTCAGCCAATTTCAGTTGTTAAAAGTTTGTTGACAGCGACACGGTTAGACAGAAAGTGTATAACAATAAAATACAGGGTGTATTTTTAATGACTCTGCAGGGTTTGAAAAATATTGCCGGTCCAAGTTTTATATTACCTGTTAGGCTGCATGAAGTGTACAGAGGTTGAATTACAAAACTTGGACCGGCAATATTTGCAAACACTGCCACTGTCATTAAAAACACATCCTATATATCTATACAACAGTTGAAAAGTTAGCGGCATGTCCGCTTACTATTCGTCGCAATCAACCCAGCATTTTTGGGGGGGGGGGGGGGGGAGGGGAGGGGGGTAATTTGTGATTTACTAGATGTTTGCGTTCAGCAGTTTGCCATAGTTTCTGAACGACCTACGATCCTCATACCATCGAAATCGACGCAAAACGGCCTGTTTCCAAATCGCCCTTAGTTTTTTTTTTTTTTTTTTTTCAAAACCGACTCGTTATGACGATGAATTGTGAAACATGTTCTCCACATTTAAGCCAAAGCGCCGGCCCTGTGACTAGGGCGGACCGAAACAACGCTGGAGTGAGTGGGTTCGCCTGATGGCGAGGGACACTGGTAATAGGGAAAGCTAATCTACACGCAAAAATCAGTTCAGTGCAATAAAGTACTAATACATGTATGGACTACGTTTGAGTTCAGAGTAAGCGAACGCAAAGAAAAAGAAAGCTTTTGGTAAAAGGTGAAGAAAAGAAAGAAACAAATCCCGTAGCAGGAATGTACTGTGGGTGGTTGAAGAGCTAGGACCAACCCATCTTTTAGACCTGCGGAATATGTGGCCAGGCTTTCCCTCACATAGCGAACGTCGAATGCAGGCATCGAACCTTCATTCGCCCACGCTCATGCCACTATCAGCGTAACTCCCTAGCCACAACACTAGCCCGTCCTCTGAATAAAAGTTGACAACACCCGAAATAGTGTCCTCATTGTCTGGCCGAGTTAAATATTGTTTCATCTGTGAATACAGAAAGTTAAGCTGTTTCTGTGGGGAGAAAGAGAGAGGGGGAGGGAGTTGGAGAAGAAAAGAATTAGCTATTACAATGATCGCGGTGAGAGCTTATGCATGTATTGTACCAGTTAGCCGCCAGCGTACGGCCTGCGCCTAATTCAGTGCGGTCTTACACTGATTTGGGTGTAACAGGACGGCTGCCACTCCCTCCAACATAGTGATGACCAGCTCAATAAGAGGCTGAAAACTGATACAGGGAAAAATTCGCCACTGACAAACCGTCCCATTTCCAGATTGACCTTCAGTCGCTGTTATCATATAAGGTAGTAACAGTTCAGTTATCCGTACTTCAACGTTGCGAATAAACAAGAAATAGAATCACACACTTCCGGGAAGGTTAACCCGGTCAGTCAACAAATGCCCGCAGAAGTCGGATGTGTTGGCCTAACGGCGCAAGAACGCAGCTCTGCTGTAATCAGGCACAACACAATCACGTCCGAAAAAAAAAAAAAAAAACTCCGGATGAACGCAGAAGAAGAAGAATCACACACTTTCTCCAAAGTGGAAATTCAATTTTTTTTTTTTTTTAAATAATTCTAATGTAACTTGATCCGAACAACGACCTCATGTCGTACATAGTAATAACTGCATAACTCTCAACTCTAACAGGGATTTACTTATAAAATTGCCGGTACTTTTGCTTTCTTTCACCCCAAACAAAAGGGAATCCCAGGGTATGACGTCACATCCAGGGGTTCCCTGTGTTGCGCCGAACATTCAGGGGGTTTCCGTGTGTTGCGCCGTAGCACGGTGCGCAATTCTATGCGGCGGCGGTGTGGTGCGCTATTCTTTCACTTTCCGGTTAGGGTTAGGGTTAGGATTATTAGGGTTAGGGTTAGTGTGTGTACCCTAACCATAATCCTAACCCTACCCCCTAATCCTAACCGGAAAGTGATTGCAGGACCGATGCAAATGAGGATCGAAGGGAGACAGAAACGGTTGCCACAGCCCAAAGAACAATACTGTGTGTTGGGCAATTGAAACGCACTGACACGCATCCACCCGCAACACAGAGGAGATCACCGTCGTGGCCGGTGCTAAATATAGCTGGTGACTCTAAATATAGCTGGCAAAGTTTGTTTGGGTTTAAAGAAAGCAAAAGTACCAAATTTCCACTAGCCTTCTCGTAAAAACACACGACTCTTCATAAATATCATACACGAGGTAAACTAGTAAAGGAAATCACCATTAAATGAACCCATTTTTTTTTTTTAATTCATATTTTATTCTTCTGCTACGGTGGAATCTTCTCTAATCCGTTTAGTCGTTTCAACGTCCTTACTTTTCTGATAGGAACCTTTCTTTGCTTGTTGTACGAACTTCCTTTCCTGATGGAACCCCCCGACTAACTATTGTGTGTCAACTCTACACATTTTCTTCTCGCATGTTGTCATCCGTAGAGACCACACACAAATTCCCTACGTAAAAACAATATCTTTGTTTAGTGCATCTTCGTGCAACAAAGGGTAAGTTTCGTAAGGGTCTTTTTCTTTCCGAACGTAAATCCATAATACATCGCCAGGACAGTGCGCTCTGCATAGGTCGACACAGTAACAGCCCACTCTGTTACATGGGGAACGGAACATTACTACCCAAACAACAGCTATTTAGGTGACAGTAATGTATGTGGTCGTCATACAACGGGCTTGGAATAGGTCGTCATACAACGGACTTGGAACTGGTCGTCATACATCGGGCTTGGGATAGGCCAGCATGTCCGAAAAGAGATGAGCGCGGGCTCTTAAACCTCCTGTGCGCTGATGACTATGCGCTACACCAGTCAGTTTGACTTCAACGTTGACTTCTGGTTCAAAATGTAGCTGCCTTGTTCCAGACGTACTGGTGTTACCTTTCCTCTGGGGTGAACTAGGCAGGCCGAGAGAGGGATCATACTACATGGGCAACACATGGTCTCTAAATTCAGCCCAGGCTTTGCGTTATGGAGAGGGATAACTCCATTTTACAAACTATCCTCTGTCAAGACGGTAAGATGACCCAAGGCTGAGAACAAGAACTGCTGGTTGCCGAGTACCACCTTGGCCACCCAGCAAGGCACACGCCTTGGGCCATAGCTGTTAGTGGGGGGGGGGGTTGTGTCGTGTCCAATTACAACTGGGTGCCTTATTTAAACAGGATGTTAGAGTAGCTTTATGAGCAAGCATTGAAAGACCACAGGGGGATAATAAACATCAGGAGTTGGTCTGGTCATCAGAGTTCAGTGTCACACACCACTCCTCTTGTGTGACTGCCCAACTTCTATCCACACTGCCTACTTCTATCCACACTGCCTACTTCTATCCATATTGCCCACTTCTATCCACACTGCCTACTACTATCCCTTCTGCCCACTTCTATCCACACTGCCCACTTCTATCCACACTGCCCACTTCTATCCACACTGCCCACTTCTATCTACACTGCCCACATCTATCCACACCGCCTACTTCTATCCACACTGCCCACTTCTATCCACACTGCCCACTTCTATCCTTAATGCCCACATCTATCCACACTGCCCACTTCTATCCATACTGCCCACTTCTATCCACTCTGCCCACTTCTATCCTTAATGCCCACATCTATCCACACTGCCCACTTCTATCCACACTGCCCACTTCTATCCACACTGCCCACTTCTATCCACTCTGCCCACTTCTATCCACACTGCCCACTTCTATCCTTAATGCCCACTTCTATCCACACTGCCCACTTCTATCCACTCTGCCCACTTCTATCCACACTGCCCACTTCTATCCTTACTGCCCACTTCTATCCACACTGCCCACTTCTATCCTCTTTGCCCACTCCTATCCACACTGCCCACTTTTATCCACACTGCCCACTTCTATCCTCTTTGCCCACTTCTATCCACACTGCCAACTTTATCCACACTGCCCACTTCTATCCACACTGCCCACTTCTATCCTCTTTGCTCACTTCTATCCACACTGCCCACTTCTATCCACACTGCCCACTTCTATCACCTCTGCCCACTTCTATCCACACTGCCCACTTCTATCCTTAATGCCCACATCTATCCACACTGCCCACTTCTATCCACACTGCCCACTTCTATCCTTAATGCCCACATCTATCCACACTGCCCACTTCTATCCACACTGCCCACTTCTATCCACACTGCCCACTTCTATCCACACTGCCCACTTCTATCCACTCTGCCCCCTTCTATCCACACTGCCCACTTCTATCCTTAATGCCCACTTCTATCCACACTGCCCACTTCTATCCACTCTGCCCACTTCTATCCACACTGGCCACTTCTATCCACTCTGCCCACTTCTATCCTTACTGCCCACTTCTATCCACACTGCCCACTTCTATGCACACTGCCTACTTCTATGCACACTGCCTACTTCTATCCACACTGTCCACTTCTATCCACACTGCCCACTTCTATCCACACAGCCCACTTCTATCCACACTGCCCACTTCTATTCACACTGTCCACTTCTATTCACACTGTCCACTTCTATCCACACTGCCCACTTCTATCCACACTGCCCACTTCTATCCTCTTTGCCCACTTCTATCCACACTGCCCACTTCTATCCACACTGCCCACTTATATCCACACTGCCCACTTCTATCCACACTGCCCACTTTATCCACACTGCCCACTTCTATCCACACTGCCCACTTCTATCCACACTGCCCACTTCTATCCACACTGCCCACTTCTATCCACACTGCCCACTTCTATCCTCTTTGCCCACTTCTATCCACACTGCCTACTTCTATCCACACTGCCCACTTCTATCCTTAATGCCCACTTCTATCCACACTGCCCACTTCTATCCACACTGCCCACTTCTATCCACACTGCCCACTTCTATGCACACTGCCTACTTCTCTCCACACTGTCCACTTCTATCCACACTGCCCACTTCTATCCACAAAGCCCACTTCTATCCACACTGCCCACTTCTATCCACACTGCCCACTTCTATCCACACTGCCCACTTCTATCCACACTGCCCACTTCTATCCACACTGCCCACTTCTATCCACACTGCCCACTTCTATCCTCTGTGCCCACTTCTATCCACACTGCCCACTTCTATCCACACTGCCCACTTCTATCCACACTGCCCACTTCTATCCACACTGCCCACTTCTATCCACACTGCCCACTTCTATCCACACTGCCCACTTCTATCCACACTGCCCACTTCTATCCACACTGCCCACTTCTATCCACACTGCCCTCATGTCTTTCGGCCACATCCCATAATTATAACTCACCTGGTGCTGAAAATCACGAATCATCATTTTCCACACCCCCCCCCCCCCCCCGGTTCTCTCGCTATGAACTCAAGCGTTGTCCATACAAGAGTTACTACTTCTACACATTGGACTTATTTTTGTGTGTGGATTAGCTTTCCCTATTACCGGTGTCATTCGCCATCCGGCGAACCCACTCTGGCTTCTGAGGTACTTGTAATTTACGTCCCTAAGTCAAGGATGAGAAGTCAACATTTTAATCCAATTGACCGGTGAAGGGGTTCAACCCACTACCTCGGTATCAGCACATCTGATGTTTAAGAGCAAGCTTTCTTATCCATTCAGCCGTGATGACCTGTGGTAGCCATCTTTTATTATGGACGGAGGAACTGTGGGGCTGAAGGAGTAAAAATAACAATTTACATAGAGCGGGTTCATGGAGGAATTAGATTGAGTAGAAAGAGTTAAGTATTAAATATAAAGACCAATAAATCAGTAAGCATCTAGTACGCTGATTGGTACAGAAAAAAAATCGGTTAAGAAAATCACAGTCACAAGTCAGTTTCTATTATAGTTAATAAATAAACACATATGAATTGTTTGACGCTTATAAAAGTCGCCGAAAGAAATAGAGATTAGAGGACTCGCTAGACAGAATAAACAGTGAAAGTTATAGTTGCCGACCGGGATTCTGTCGCAAGAGGGACATTGTCATGGCAACTGTAGAAGGCTTGTTAGGTTGCAGACTTAACTTCTGCTGATCTTGATTTAGATTTTGTTTGTAATTGTCTTCTCCTTGTTTCCCACTGGGTCATGGACACATCCAGCGCATTCATTTTCATCAAGAACTCTGTGAAGAAGCGCATTTCTCTTCAGTGTTGACGCACAAGAGATGTTTGCTGTTTAAGGATTGGTTTGTTGTAGCTTGCCGAGCTGAAGAAAGCTGGGTTCTTTATCATTGTCTACAGCCGGGGGATATTGTTTTTATATTTAACATTGAATGCGACCAGCAGAGTGTCTTCTGACGGTTGTGTGCTGTGACAAAATGTGATTTGTTGGATTATTGTCATGTATACGTACGTATGCGCACGCATTTACGTATATATGTAAGTATTTATGTACAGACACTACACATAGGCGACTGACATTGAGGAGCGTTTGTGTAGTGTCTGTGTGAGAAGGATAGAATGACATTAAAGAGGACATGTGTTGTGTATGTGAGAAGAGAGAGAGAGGGAGATTGATAGATAGGGAGAGAGAGAGAGAGAGAGAGAAGACCGGCTGTCAGCATATGTGCTGCCTACGTGAAGAAAAAAAAAGGGGGGGGGGGGGGCGTACTGGTATTAAGCAGCATGTGTGTTGAGTGCAAATGTGTGTAATCTACTAAACAAAGGGCACCTGATGTTAACCGACATATAATCGTATGTTGTGTGTGAGAGGGAAGTGAGGAGAGCGCGATTATACGATAATACGTATTAAACAGAGTGTGGTTAGAGAGAGAGAGAGAGAGAGAGAGAGAGAGAGAACTAATGGAGAGAGAGAGAGAGAGAGAGAGAACTAATGACATTAAACATCATATGAGAGAGAGAGAGAGAGAGAGAGAGAGAGAGAGAGAGAGAGCTCACCACTAGCATGAATCTGTATTACAAAGAGTTTATGAATTTTGTGGGGGGAAAAGACCCCA
>JACEFZ010018404.1:0-175000 GCA_014155875.1 Cepaea nemoralis
AAGGCTTATGCCACGACACTGTATATATATATATATATATATATTATATATATATATATATATATATATATATATATATATATATTATATATATATATATATATATATTGTGTGTGTGTGTGCTGTGTGTGTGTGTGTGTATGTGTGTGTGTGTGTGTTCACTCAGCAGTCTGTGAATAAGCGCGGTGGCATGGTGGCTGGGATTTCTTCAAGGGGACAGGTGGTTCTCCTCTGACCCAAAATTAGAAGAACGATGTCCGCATTTCTTAGTTTAGATTCCAACGATCCAAACCTCTCAATATTTCTCCTTGAACAATTCAAGTTGAATACGTGTTCCAACGGTATATATATAAGACCAATCCACCACTCAGCTGTCACTGGCGCTACAAAATGAAAAATGAACACAATGCATATATATCTGAAAGAAAACTTAAATGTCATTCTACAAAAAAATTTCAACAAACATAAAGAAAATAAAATAAAGGGGAGTAGAAGGGGGAGTGTTTCTAATTCACCAATCCCTCTTATCTGGTGATGGAGTTTAATCCAACTTTGATGGGGTGTGGTATCTACTCAATGATCAACACCTATTCGTGATTGACACTGGGACGTCAAGATAAGACCACGTGTAATGATAAGACAAAATGTCACGATAAGACAATGCGAATGTGATAAGACAAACTGTCCACAATGACAGACATCATGAGGCACAGACATCGTGAGAATAACCACCATCTCTTGTCTATAATGCAAACTGCAATATGCAAATGTCAACTGATAAACGGAAAATGGCCAATGACCAGAGCGGTCAACAGTCCCTTCGTGTGGCACTCCTGTACCCAAGTGCCCTCTCCCATTAGCTACACTCATAAGCTCTTTTACCCTTTCCTACGGGGGTCAATTCGATCTTTTACTCCAGCACAGTCGGGTAATAATTAATAACCACATTCACATGAGAAACAAACACAAAGGGGAAAATGTATGATCATTTCACAGAACAATGCAAGTGCCACCCATTTGATATTCATCCAACATTAACAAACCTCAAACACCAGAACATAGGGTTCTTTCCCAACCTGAATCTTAAGAGCAAGGGGGTTTAGAACGCATTTAGAATCTACCCCTGATTGCAAGCTTAACTGCACGTATTTCAGAAATAAATTGCACCAAGGCAGTCATTAAGAGTGCTGCTAGCAATTGCTGAACATAGAATATTCGCCAAGTCATCAACAGCAATTGCGTAATGCTGGCGTGAAGTGCCATATATATAGGGTTCTATCTTTCTTCCCATATAAGGTTATAACTCATTTTAAAAACATGGCATTTACTTGGATTGCATATATTATGAAAAAGATTACACGATAATTCACACTCAATGCAGATTTACAAAAGATGTGAATAAGAAGATGCACTCATAAATGCACGATAGTTTAAGATACAATTAGCAAATACATTTCCCCCCAGCATGAAAAGCAGGTTCGTGATATGCGGTGATAATAACATCTTTGCAGCATAGGGAAAAGGTTAAAGATATATATTAAATTGAACAGGTTTACCGCATATAGGAAATTGTAGATGATTTGCATGAATAGAAATGTCATTAACAAAGCATAGAATAAGTTGCTCATGGCAGGTGAAACTGTAAGCATGACAGAGTTAAGTTATCAGTGGGACATACATGTCAGTTTAGCAGAAAGTGAACTATCAGGCTATCTCTTACAACGAAGCGTTGTTCTCACAGCTTCAAATTTCATATACATAAACAGGAGTGGGCAAACTTTTTGTGCAAAGGGCCACATTGACAAATTTAAAGCTATTGGGGTGCCGCATTTATCTTATGTAAAGCTATTGGGGGGGGGGGGGCGCATATATATTATGTCCACTTTGTTTACAGCAACCTATCACAATAAGTAATTATGAATTCTTTATTAGTTATTAAACAGTATAGATAACTAATTATTGCAATTTTAGTTTGCGTATACACATATACATTATATTTTACAATATGGACAAAACTTTTTAGTAATTTGTTAACAAGATTTTAAAATTTTTTAATTATAATAATTTTTGTTATTATTATCTATCAATGGCTTTAATTCAGACACAAACCGACAACATTGTCACTAAAATTGCTGATTTATAACGAGATGTGTGTAACAGCTTGCAATTTTTGACAATATTCTTGAAATCTGGTGCAAGTTTACTTATTGAAATTAAAGAAAAAGCAGAGGCATCAGCAGGAAATAACAATATGTATTGCAAACAATTAAGTATATTTAGCTCCTGCGAAAAGAAAAGACATACTATAAACACAGACAATATGCACATACCTTACACAGAACTCCATTCCCAGGTGAAAACAAAGTGCGACTTATCAAAAATGAGAAACAATAAATAAATATGTGATGCTGAAGTGTTAAAATAAAACAGTAAGTATTATAGGACAAAAACACACTGCTGACGTTTCGATTCTAGAAGCTTTGCCAAAGACAGGACAACACAAACAGATAAAAAGGGAAATAAAGCACACAAAATAAAACAAACTTAAACACAGCTTCTTATTGATATGAGGGAAACAGAAACGGTGGTTTACACCGGTGCAGAACATGCCCACACGTTATTCAGACACCGACAATTACGTTCCCCCTTGACACCTTCTCCTTGAAATATTCTTTCACTTGCACATCTCGTAATCTTATATATGTTATCATCTGCAAAAGATGTGACATGAAATATATTGGTAAAATTGGCAGACGCCTTGTCGACCGCTTTAGGGAACACCTTAGAAACATTAATCAAGGCGCTGACAAACCTGTCGCCAACGACTTAATTTTTCTAACTACAATGGAGTCGACGATGTATGGGTCACTGCATTGAAACCTTGCTTCTCTAACAACTCCATTAGACTTAAAATTGAAAGCCACTTAATAAACTCTCAGGGCTGCATTCACCCAGCAGGATTCAATACCGTTGTTGATGCCACAGTATAACTATACTATCTTCCCTGTATTTTATTCATATCGGACTGTTTACACACCATTTCGAGATACAAACTTTAGTAGCCCAAGAGCACCGTCTGAACCGGTGTAAACCACCATTTCTGTTTCCCTCATATCAACAAGAAGCTGTGTTCAAATTTATTTTATTTTGTGTGCTTTATTTCGTTATTTATCTGTCTGTGTTGTCCTGTCTTTGACAAAGGTTCTGGAACCGAAACATCAGCAGTGTTTTGTTGTCCTATAATACTTATTGTTTTATTTTAACACTTTAGTATTATATATGTTTATTGACTGTTTCGCATGTTTGATAATTCACACTTTGTTTACACCTGGGTATGGAGTTCTGTGTAAAGTATGTACATATTGTCTGTGTTTAGTATGTCTCTTCTTTTCGCAGGTGCTAAATATACTTAATTGTTTGCAATTCATATAGAAATTAGCATGACAGCATGCAAGGTGCCGACCGACAATAAAGACCTATTCTTAGATTTGTTGATCTTCAAGCAAGAAAATGCTTGTTGCAAATGTATCTTGATCCAAACGTTTACACAAAAAAAAAAAAAAATAATGAGAGAAATTTTTATCAAAAATGTTAAACCAATCATAACGACTCATGAAATTCTGTAAAATTCACCAAAATAACTTAAAAGCGAAGTAAATTTTTTTTATTTCAAAATGTCATCAAGGGCCGCATAATATGAGTTGCCGAGCCGTAGTTTGCCCACCCCTGTACATAAACAATGATACCTGTGCTCCTAATCTAGAGGCAAAGTTTTAATATGTTTAATTAAATTCACAAGCTTACCATTGGTAAACAGAGCAGAATTGGGCATTATAAACCTCCCCCAAACTGGGAAGGGACTTGTTTCCTGAATTTCTACATCGCAAGTGAGGGCTATCTTTTCGGTCAGCCATAGCTGGAATCTATTTGGAATTTTTGAGCTACCTCGCGATAATCACTCAATCACCGACCTTGCCTTAACCTATGTACATTCCAATTATGTTTTCCGTTGTTCTAAATATATCAAAATCCTGTACCAGTCCTTATATTCAAATTGGAAACAATAAAGAAAAAATAAATTTTTAATTTTTGTGAAATTTTATAGTTGACATTTTAAAAAAAATAATTCAACGATAGAAACTTATTGCATCAGATATTTTTCCTTTTCTTAAATACAGCTGTTATTTGCAGAGGGGACAGATGATCATCTCTAGTAAGTTGGAAAATTTGCCCAGTTAGCAGAAAACCGGTTGTGCTGTAATCGAAGAGAATGTTAGTGTTAAGTGATATGAAACTTTGAAAGTCGGTTAGAAGATGTGGTAGATGGTACTCAAGGGGTCAATAAGGCAGACGTAGTTTTACAAAAGGCCGACTTCATAATAGACAATTTTGGTAGGTTGGAGACTTGACGCTATTGCGGATGTGAAAGTACAACGTGAGATAGAGGTGGATACAGTAAGCAATGCAATTTTATCTAGACTTAGAGAAAACTCGTGTAATGTCGAGAGATGGAACAAAGGAAGGTTAGTGTAGCGGATATTGTGGTGTTCAAAGTTGAAGATGTCAGTCATGGGAAGTAGCCCCTTGCTGACGGGAACTCAGATGATATCGAAACCATCCCAGGTGGAGCCACAGACTACATTGCCATAAATGTTGTTATGACTGCTTCATTTAAGCTCATGTACAACGAAAGCTGGAGTTCTTGGTGCTGCGACATCGAAAAGTTGTGCAGTTATCTATGAAAGACAGAGCCACTTTGTGGTAAAAGAAAAACCAAGAGTGGAGAGTGTGAATAGTCTATATAAGTGGGTCTTTAGCAGATACATACTTTGGAATGGTAAGTTGATGTTTTCGGTAATATAAAAGTGGGAAAGTGCTGATGTTGATGATTATGAGTAGTGTGAAGATAAAAGTTCAAGACACTCTTGACATAACTACGGAAGCTACATTTTTCCTAAATTGGGTAACACACTTTTCCTAGTTTGGTTGGCCTATTTCTTACTTTGCCATTCTTATTTCTTAATTTGGCCAACATATTTTCCTACTTTGTATACGTTTGGTTGAAATATTTCTTAATTCGGCCAACATTCTTTGTCACTTTGGCTAGTATACAGAGGTGGAAATCCAGCAACTAATTCAGGATAATGCTCGCCCAGGTGATGTGGTTGTCTGCGTGGATGGTTCGGTGTTGGGAGGTGGTGGGGGTGCTTGGGGTTTCTTGGCAAGGGCTGGTGGTCGACGTTTGGTGCGGGAGAGCTTGGCATGTGGTGCCACAGCATCTGGCTTGGGCATGGAAGTGGTGGCAGTCGGTGCGACTTTCCGCTGGATGGAGCGTGCGGTGCACACACACATCGTGATTGTGGCTGACTCAAAGGGCATGCTGGGTGGGGTGAGGGCGGGCGGGCTTAGTGCCGAGTGGCTTGCGTCGCTTCGGGGGTCGCGAGTGGCAAGCATCGTCTGGATAATTTTTCCGGGGCATGCTGGTCTGCTGGGGAGTGAACGGGCAGACAGATTGGGTGGCTCTGCAGTACTTGGTGGAATGTTGATGCATGATGGGGCAGATGTGGTTGCGGCCTTGTGGGAGCACGTGTACACCACGGATGAGCAAATGAATCGCCGTGGTCTGGCAGAGGTGCGACAGCGTGGAGTGGCGAGGGGATCTGGCCGATGCTCGACGCTTGAAGGAAGGGTGAGACGCACATATATTCAGATTGTTACTGGTACTATTGGGGTTGGAACTCTTCGCTGGCTTCTGAGGATGGGGACGGAGCGCTTATGGGAATGCCGCGAGTGCTGTGATGTCGGTTCTTAAATCAATCAATCAATCAATCAATCAATCAATCAATCAATAGGTTTGAATGAGATATTTATAAGTTTGGTTGAAATATTTCTTTACTTGACCAATATTTTTTTTCATTTGGTTAACAAATGCTCCTACTTTTTATAAATTGTGATGCGTTATTTCTTTATTTGTTTAATATGTCTCCCCTTTGGTAAACACATTTTCCCACTTTTTATTAGTTTGGACGCGGTATTTCTCTACTTGACCAATATTTTCTTTTCCATTTAGTTGACAAATGTTCCTACTTTTTATAAGGTTGAACGAGATACTTCTTTTCTTGGCCAATACTTTTCCTATGTGGTTAACACATTTTCCTACTGTTTATAAGTTTGGACGATATATTTATAAGTTTGACCGATATTTTCCCCATTTGGCCAACATTATTTCCTACTTTGTCAATATTTTTCACCTTTGGTTAACAAAGATTCCTACTTTTTATAAATTTGGCCGAAATATATCTTTACTTGGCCAATATTTTTCACGTTTGACAACCATTATACTTGGCCAATATTTTCGCCATTTGGTTAAAAAAGTTTCCTAATTTTTATAAGTTTGGTTGAAATATATCTCTACTTGACCAATATTTTTCCCATTTTGGTAAACAAATTTTCCCTACTTTTTATAAGTTTGGACGAGATAATTATAAATGTGGTTAAGATATTTCTGAATTTGGCCAACATTTTTTCTACTTTGGTTAACTCGTGTCATTAGTTTTGTTGTCACAATTTTCAAATTTATCATCAATAAGAAACAGCCTCTCACCACATGACAACTGTATACACCGTCAACACTAAAGAATCAACAACCAAGATGTAATTACAGTATATACCTGTTTATTTACAGTGTTTACAGTACATATTTACAAGAATAGAAAGCATACTGTCATTATACGAAATGGATGATGCATTATGAGCTGGTATACATAGTATGATCACATTATTTTATTTTCACATAAAGAGCTATACACGTTGTATGTTGTTTCTGGGTTTCTTCACACCATTGTCTGAGTAGGTTGGTTCTTCCGGCTAGTAGCCTGGTAAATATCTGTCACTTGGCGTGTAGTTATAAGACTTGTCTCCTGCTTGGTTGGCTGACATCTGATTATTGTAGACAAAGTTGGCATTACACATCTGAGTGTCGGGAACATTAAACAACTGGGTGCCAGATAATCAATCATCTGGCTATTGGGCTAATCACACAGCTGGTTGCTGGGGTCATCACACATCTGACTGTAGCTGAGTTGAAAACTGGAGGTATAGTACCCTGTTTGACATGAGCACTGACTTGAGTGTTCTGGCTACTGACTTGATTGCTTCGGTTAGTATCTTGTTTGACTTGTTTACTGACTCTGTTGGGCTGCTTGGCTTGAACGAGTCGATAACAGTCAGCTAAAATCTGTCGATGCATAACTATCAACTGTTCATATTCTCGATGAGTAAATGTCATCCCCATCTTGGTAGGAAATTTACTCGCCAAAGAATTGATGGATATGTAACGTAGTCGTTCATCTGTAGGATGAGACAAACACGAACTTATCACCAGCGCCCACCGGTCTACAAGTCTCACCATTACGAGTAATGTAGACCCGGTCAGCAAGCACAGTCTTGAGGTCTGTGGTAATCTCCGGATCACAATGAGCGACGGTAACAGCCTCGGGCTTATATACTAAGTTTTGATCCAAGCGTAAAACCGGTTTCAGCCATTTTCTTAGCTCAACCGCCTCAGATTACGCTGAGGCTGCTGTCCGTTTGGCGTAACTAAGCAACATACTACCCGCTCGTTGACCCTCTGTATGTTTGAGATGGGCTGGGGAATGCGGGTCATGCTCGTCCATGACCTTTAAGCACGATAAAATAGCGTAGAGGCCACAGCGTTACTTGTGTTGTAGTCACTGTGAGATAAAGCATGAGAGGACAGAATAACAATGATATACATATACCTCTCCTCACACCCACTGTAGTCTTCTTTGTATTGAGGACTGTTCAGCTATTGAAAACATGTCTGTAAGTATATTAAAACAATTTTGTTATATCCAGGTGCTTAAGAGTCGTCCGCTAGTGTGGATTGACTTAATGGGAGGGTTGTTATCGGTGACGATGCTCGCTCGACGTTGGATGGGGATGGTTCCAGAGTAGCCTTTTGGCAAGTGTAGTCGAAGATACGCTCCGTAATTCTTTTGAGACTTAGCATTATGATTTCCTCTTTGGTGAAGTTCTGTTGAAGTACAGCTCGCAGTCGATATGTCACTAAGTCATACAAGCCATCACTATTATCACGAAAATCCGTAAATGAATCCATGGGTTGTTGAGCTTGTTGAAATTTGCGATTAAAGCAGTCACTGCAATCACTGAGTGGTTTCGCTCTTAATATGTGTCATAGTTTCTCAATTAGTTCTTCTTTGGCATCCGTTTCTGTAAAACAGATAAGAATAAGATTCTATAACAGAGTTATAGACATACATATTATGAATAATAGCTCTGTATCCGATATATACCCCGGTAAATTACTATCGATAATAGGTTGTTCAAATTCTCGCTCTATTCTGGGTCGACACAGCCTACAATGATATATTACGAAAAGTCTTGTCTCTTCAATTATATGCGTCTAGCATCATATATCTCCTGCATTGGACTAGTATTTTTGTGTTAACCTACGCCTTCTTGGAGAAACACAACGAAAATGTGAAAGATTTATCAAAATCTAACTTACCATTAGCGACTTGCCACGTGATGATCTGATTGCTGCTCGCAGAGAAGGATACATCTATACAACCAATGCTGGAAACGATATCTTCTGGCGTAGAATAATGACTCGGCAGAATATTATGCGCTGTCTGGACATGTCTGACCTTGATACAATCACGTGGTACGGTTGTGGCCTATCAACTCGTATAGTTGGTTGTGGTATTGTTTTCAGGTCACCTCGGGGTCGCCGTTGTCATGGTATAAGTTCTTCTGAGTACGGATTACTCTTTAGATTCGATGTTGCAGTCACGCCTAGGCCAGTATACAATACCAAATGGTGATCAGTCACGCATACATATGCACATACCCGCCCCCTCCCCCACACACACACCTTAAAAATTCTTTACTTCTTTAGTTTTACCATTTTGAATGTTTTTTTTTAAATTTGTGATTCTTAGAGCAGAAGACATGCCCGGGCTTGCCTCGCTGACTTTGTTTGGTCGTCACAATTTTGTAGTGCTTCTAGGAATGAATATTATGGGATGCAGTATGTAGATATTGTGTCATGATATGTGTGAATACCTTTTGTCGGTAGGTAAGTCCGGTTAACTTTATACTGTAAAGCATCTAGATATTCTTATTGAAACATGCTAGTCAATAAAAATAATGACATCACAAAGGCATACAAAGAGATAGAAATAAAGAGAGAAATAGAGAGAGAGAGAGAGAGAGAGAGAGAGAGAGAGAGAGAGAGAGAGAGAGAGAGAGAGAGAGAGATAAAACTAGACATAAAGATGGACATAAAGATAGACAGAATCACGCATACACAGAGACACGCATTATAGATCTTTAGAACCCTTGACGCACAGCATGACAATGCAGTATTACGATCTACTTATCTGAGACAGCTGCCACTCTTATAAGTGAGACGTTTAAAATGTCTTGACGCGTCCGCTGTATGAAACGCACGCGGTTGTAATTGTAGGCTTTACTTGAGAAATATCATGGGGGACAATTTATCCTGGTCTTGACAGGGGAAATAATTCGCATTAATTTTATTCTCTTATTATTTATCCTTTATTTACATAAGTCACTACGTATGATATTCAGCTATATATTTTATTACATTAATAATTTATATTAGATCTTGTAGGAATAAGACAATTTTCTATGTTAAATAGATTATTTGTTTATGCTATTCTACTTTCTTGATAATATGTTAAACCACGATGTCATCTCAGTTCTTATCATGAGGTTGTAAAAGAATAAAAGTCCAATTTACCATTACCCCACATGGGCAAAAATCACCTTCGGAATAATAAGTATGTGAGGTTAAATCCAGGACTATCATTCTGAACCGGCGATGAACCCCAACTATAACTTCTCCGTAAAGTTGAACGGGGTAGGGGTAATGGTGAAATCGAAAAGTCCGATTTGCTCAACATCCGAGTAATGGATCACCACCGTGAGTTCGATCTTGGGTTCGATCATCGATCATCGATTTCCTCACCGAGGGGCGGGCGCACGCAAATGGGGAGGCTGGCGTCGGCGGGGCACGCAGGGCATACACACACACCCGTCTACCTGGCATACACCCACACATGGACCAGAAGTAATACCAGAATGCGCGAAATTTGAAAAGGTAGGTCTCCGTAGGTCCGGTGTTGTACCGTCCATCGAAGGGCGGTATAACACACATATAAGGATTTTACTAGCAGCGAACTTACGAGCGGACCTAAAATCCTAACATTTTTGCACTTTCCTAACTACTCACATTGAGCTGAAGTAGTGTGTCGGCTAGAAGTTGTCCTTGTATAAAGTCATTATCTATAACAACGGTTCTAGAGATGTCAAAGTTGGGAAGTTGTCCTTGTATAAATGCGTTATCTATAACAATGATAAAACAGATGTCGAAGTTTGGAAGGTGGCCTTGTATAAATGCGTTATCTATAACAACTATACAAGAGATCTCGAAGTGTGGGTGGATGTCTGTGTATGAAGGTGTCGTATCTGTTTGTAACAAAACAAACTTGGACAGAGATTGTGTTGAGAACCCTGTTAATGTGACGATGACAACTAATCATGATAGGGTGGTACTGGTCATGAGATGATGATGACAGAGACGACGAAGGTGACAATAGTTACGAGGATGATGATGATAATGATGACAATGATGATGGGTTCCAATGTAAACAAACAACAGATAATTAACAATCTAAGCGTTGCATGCATTAAGTTCGAGTTAGTGCATTTCAATATATTTGTTCAGTTCCAGTTTCTTGGAGATTGACAGCTACCAAGAATCTGTTATCAGATAAGTCTGCTGATGCTGTCCTGCAGTCAGTGGGTACCTAAGTCTCACACTTAAACACCTATATGATGTAAAATACTTTAATATTGATGTGCATCTGGCACTTAAGTCTGCTTGCTCAACGCCAGAAAAACACACCCGACCTGATGCTATCTACCAAGTGACCTACTTCAGAACTGCAAATATTTGCTGGGTACTTGTCCGGAGAAGACAAACATCTTGAAGACTTCTCAGAAACACAACACGACGTCTAGAACGTCAAACATGAACCCGGATGTAGCCAACAACCAGAATGGTATAAATATAATGTATTAACCCACAAATCGCTAGTTCTGAAGCAAAATTTGACACAGTTAACAGCTGTAGACGTTATCTAACGAGTTATTTTCAGTGCTGGCACCATGCATCTTCTCCAGGTTGTCCTATTTCTCGGAGCTGTCTTGGCAGTCAAGGCTGTAGACCCGACCACAGTCTGCTTTCCCGGAGTGTTTCAGATACCGTACTTCAACATGATCAGCGGGGTAGTGTATCCTAGTACTTCAACATGATCTGTAGGATAATGTATTCTATTCACCACATACTTTCAACATAATCAGTAGGATAATGTATTCTATTCACCTCATACGTTCAGCATAATCAGTAGGATAATGTATTCTATTCACCACATACTTTCAACATAATCAGTAGGGTAATGTATTCTATTCACCACATACTTTCAACATAATCAGTAGGATAATGTATTCTATTCACCACATACTTTCTTCAACATGATTATTAGGGTAATACAGCGTGTTTGTGAAGTCTCACTACACTTTGTGTGTAGAACAAATCTGAAGAAAAAAAATGAAGTGCACGACGTCATCAAAAATGTACTAAACATTAATTAAATTAGTTACAATAATCACTTCTATGGTCTAACTCTGTTTTTAGGAAGCTGGTTGCCGACTGGCGTAGGCGATCATGCTTCTCCACAAATTGCGATCTCCAACAGTGGGGATGAATTCTTGTGATGATTCCTTTCCGTGCCATGACATAAATCTGTCCAGAAGTTTCTCTCGCTGATGATGATGCAATCTAATTTTATTTGTTTCATTTCTAAGTTCCTGGCTAGTTTCTCCTTGGCTTTCCTAATCGTTTCTTCTCCTGCCAGTTCAATTGACCACACAGGAACTTATAATTAGGTAGCTGCAATTGTATAAGAAGTCTCTTCGCTGGCTTAAGTGTTTATCATTGGAGAGTGATATGACGACTGTCTGGTCTCTTGTATCACATCTGGCGACTTCTATTTCAGTATTATTATTAAGTATTAACAATGACAGTGGGTGCGTTGGCCCAATTGATAGCCAACTGCCCTGATAATGTGATGAGCGCAGTCGGAAGCATGCTCGACGCCTGCAAACAATATTTTTAAAGGGTTAAAAGTTGGGCTCGCAGGCCCGTCTTACATTCAGCCCTTCTATCACTCTCTTTCATACATTATTTGACCCATACATCACTTATGAGGCTAACCGAGAACAACAACAACAATATAAAAGATATGCATTATAAAAGCATGGACAATGTGCAAAAATAAATATCACATGACTCACAAATATTAATTACTAGCTGACCCGGCCCCCGGCTTCGCCCAGTCCTTGGTGGGGAGCATCTCATTTAATTCATATAAGTAGTCATATAAGTTCCCGTTCCCGTTACCGACTGTCTGTCTGTCTGTCTGTCTGTCTGTCTGTCTGTCTGTCTGTCTGTCTGTCTGTCTGTCTGTCTGTCTGTCTGTCTGTCTGATTCGGCCCGGCATCGCCCAGTCCTTGGTGGGGAGCATCTCATTTAATTCATATAAGTAGTCATATAAGTTCCCGTTCCCGTTACCGACTATCTGTCTGTCTGTCTGTCTGTCTGTCTGTCTGTCTGTCTGTCTGTCTGTCTGTCTGTCTGTCTGTCTGTCTGTCTGTCTGTCTGTCTGTCTGTCTGTCTGTCTGTCTAATCATTTATTGGTTGCAGTTAGAACAACCTTAGATAAACGAAGACCAACTTACAAAAAGCATTAGAAAGAGCACTTGAAAGATCTTTACATCTTCCCAACAATTAACTTGGGTAAGTGGAGCAGCGGCAGCAGCAGGAGAAGAAGAAGAAAACGGAGGAGTAGGAGCTGGAGGAGGAAGAGGGAGGAGGAGGGAGGAGGAGGAGAAAGAGAGAAGAGGAGGATGGAGGAGGGAGAGGGAGGAGGGGAGGAGAAGAGGAAGAGGGTAGGAGGTGGAGGAGGGAGAGAGGAGGAGGAGGAGGAGGAATATAACGCATATGCCTGTAGATTTAATAATGGCTGAAGTTGTTCCATGTCTTCTTAGAGTTGGCGACAGTGTAAAGAAATATACAATCTTCAAACTTGATAGAGATAAGGTAACTATTATTTATTCATTCTTTAAGCAAAAAAAGATGAGTTACAATGTTATGCATTATGCATTATTTTTATGAAAACTTTGAAAATGCCTTACATATTGTATCATTATTTATTATAACTCATATGCCGGTACATAACTATGGACAAAGAGTTTATAAATCTTTGAAAACGATGCCACAATATGACTATAAGTTATACAGAAAAGTTATGCCCCTTGAAATAACTTTTACAGAGTTAAGTCCCCTGAGATATATGAAATTATGATGAAAAATGAAAAATGAAATAATATTGGGTAAGCAGCCAATTTCACACTAAAAAAATATGACAGTGGGCTGCGCTGGAATGAAAGGAAGACGTGTAGAAAATTTCATCTTAATCGGATGGGCCGTTCGCGAGCGCATAAAGGACATAGGGACAGACAGACAGACAGACAGACGGAGATCGCCTTTTATATATAAGATTGACGTGGAAATTGTTATTAGCAAGGGGAGCATACTGTCCTGTTATACTAGGCTTTTATTATTATTATTATTATTATTATTATTATTATTATTATTGTTGTTGTTATTATTATTGTTATTATTAATATTAAGGGGAAAGGTTATCTGTACTGAGATAGTGTTCGAATTGTTTTCGATTGTATGTATATGTACTGGTGGTGTGTTTCATTTGTGACTAGAGAGTCGAAGAGTCGGATGTTATTATACAGAAGAATATGTCGCATTTCATGGAAACAAAAACAATCAAATACAGATGTTCTAGAAAAACTGGGAATAAAAAAAAAAGGAAAAAAAGAGAGAGAATGAAAGAAATTTAAAAAAAAGAGGCAAGTGAAATATTTCGGCCACGTTAAAAAACAAAATACTCTTATAAAAACCATACTGGAGGGTACTGGAGACGGCACTTCAATAATAACTGTAGGGAACTCTAGTCTAGTAAGTCAGTAAAGAGTAGTTCTGACTTCGTTACGGCCAAAGAAGAAAAATAGTGAAAAGAGAGAGAACCTCACACCGCCTCAACCGACAAAAAAAGATTATAGTAATTAGATAAGAAGATATACGAGATCTCAGACAGAGGCAGAAACTATTTTATAGATGTTCACACAGGAAACACCATGTTTGAGCCCAAGCGATGAATTAAGGTGTTAGATTGTGGTAGAAATAGTGGTTGTAAAAACTAAAAGAGACAAACAAACAAATCAAAAACAGTACAAAAATAGCTCTTTATTTATCTCCTCTAGCTGAACATGTTTGATAACACATTGCAATAACAGATACAACAGACAACTGTATATATCAAACAACAACGGTGGGTAACCCCCAACCAATCAACATCACTTAAGACAACAGGGTACACCAAGTACCACAACACAGGTGCTCCAAGCAATAGCTGGTTAGACTGACACAATAAAGAACCTTGACACAAGCAACACTGCACAGACAATAAGGCACTACAAAAACATAGGTTACACAACATAAACCCCAAGACACGACATAAACAAAGAGTTGTGACACAATTTACTATCCCACCAAGAACCCAGGCCTGCTGACACTAACTAGTCAGCCGCTCCTGTAACAGTGGAAAACACAATCTATGATTATCATGGTAAAGACAACATATTAAACACATGAAGCAATGAGCACATGCAATATAACATTTGAATTAACCCATAGATCATAACTGCCCCGCATCTAATTATCCATTTTGCTATTCTGAGGTAACCCTTGCTGTCTGTCATGGTCATTCTTTGCTACCTCCTTCTTCAAGATGACTGCATCTCTAATTGTTAAATAAAATAATCAATGTTGCATCATCAGATCACCCACTTTGTCTCCTCCAGTTGTGCCACTGCTGTCATGAGATTACACTTGATATTGCTAGGACGAAGCACCTTCTAATGCAACAATCTCAATCTGCTCCACCTTCCCCTACAGCTCAACATTCACTTACCCCAGACATCACAACCAAATGCGACATCTCAACACTGATTTGGCTAACAAACATCAGACACTGCAAGCAATCACAACATCTCAACACTGATTCAGTTAACACACACCAGAATGACATCTTTGTGCTGACAAATTGGGTTACCTTCCCTGCCTACCAAAATAGCTACATTTACCAAGGAACCCATAATCAGTTCCCTGTCCACACCTTACAGAATATTTTATGCATTAATTTGTACCAAGTCACCGGTAACACAGGACAACACAGTATTTCCTATAGACCACAAGTTCATGGAACACTATCAATGTTCAACCCAAGATATTGCCACAACTAAACACTACCTACTATATTCTCAGCCTAATGCTCAACAATTCCCTACCCACTGTTATGCTCACCGGCAACTGTTTCGCTAACACACCGTACTCTTTTCCCTAATATAAAACATATATTGACAGGTTGAACTCCTGTGCTCCACGTCTGATAGTACACTTTACTCCTATGCAACAATACACAACATTATGAACTCTGCCACCATCAGACACTAAGTTACCTCAACATAGGGACTTCACTGGACAACTACCTCAACAATGTCCCAGTTTGCATGAAGAGTACCAGCACTAATATGATACTGTGCAAGTTACAGCATCTGATTAGCATTACAAACTAACAACCAGCAAGCAAAACATGTCTAACTATGAAAAGCAACAGACATACATACAATGTGGAAACACCATATTTGTAGAATGTGACAATGTAACCTTACACATAGAAGAATCACAACATTCACAGAAAGTTAAAGATAAAGATAAACATTTATTACACAGGAACTCATTTAGGGACTCTCTGATGCCTCTAAGATAGCTCATAAAATAAACACACAATATTACTAAGTGAAAGTACACCAAATAGTAGCCAGAGTGCCTCATTCATATGAGACAGGATCCAAACACAACAGTGTCCATGGCAGGATACAGAACATTAGTACTAATATAATAAACAGTGTATTATATATATTATGTCATTATTACACACTAATGACCAATAAGTGTTATTCAAGGCCCAACACAATCAGTGTAATATTATTTGTGAGTGGACAGCAAATGTACAGTTGTGCGCTCTGTTCCTCACCATTCTTCCTATCATACACCGGTTATAAGTTTTGCTATCTTACGCTTCATGTAGCATAGCAAGTGCATATATCTTTGCGAAAGGTGGTACGTAGCAATAAATCACATCCTTCCCCTGGTAAAACAATCACCCTGTTTTACTACACATAAAACTCCCAGTTTGATACACTAGCACAAACACTACTGCATTCTGGTAACAGATGTGACACCAGACTTCAATGCTAAATGAGAAACCCCTTTACCAATATCAGTTCCAGATGCACCTGCCTGTTCTCCCTCAATACAGCCACACTTCATTCGCAGTTACGATTGCACTATGATTGCTGATACGCACCCCGCGTATTAAGATGCATTATTTCCTACGCCTAGTAGCTATCAATCTGCATGGCGTCCCTACAATTCAACACATTATTTCCTTTACTTCTATTTATTACCTACATGTCCTAACTACATAGCTTAACCATTAACCCATCACTGCCACATTTAACATGTAAGTACTCTTCTCTGCTTTACACATGTTATAAATATTACACCTATATTATGGTTATTTTCCCCTACTCATTGTTGCTTTGGAGTGTTCATACCCAACACTTGACCAAACATCCAATGTGATGCTCACCATTGTCACAGAATAATCCTGTAAACATATCTTGCTGCTGTATACACATACACATATGATTCTCACCACTCTGTTGTTAAGTAACCTTCATTTCTAGCAACCTCACAAGCACTTACTCCCCTCTACGCCAACATGGCCAGCATGGCACCATGTGGCATTATTTCAGTCTTTACTATAAACTAATTTATGACCCCACACATTGTATATTTTGGTGAATCTCCCACATATCTTTGTGCGACGCTTTCCGTGCTGCGAAAAGAGACCGAGCCATATGGGATAAAACCCGGTGCAATGAATTCGACCCTGTCGACTTTATAGCGACTTTTTTTTTTTTACAAATGTATATATTACTGATATTAACTAATATCTATAAATACATATATTACTGACATTAACTAATAATAAATACATATTTCACTGATGTTAAGTAACAACTATAAGCAAGCTGACATTAGATGCTCTGATTGCAGCCTACGCTACAGAAATCCCCGAGGCGTCCGGCCTCCTTCATGAAGTAAGGTATGATAAACCGGAAAATACAGACCTGGGACATCCCCACAGAAATCCCCGAGGCGTCCGGCCTCCTTCATGAAGTAAGGTATGATAAACCGGAAATACAGACCTGGGACATCCCCACAGAAATCCCCGAGGCGTCCGGCCTCCTTCATGAAGTAAGGTATGATAAACCGGAAATACAGACCTGGGACATCCCCACAGAAATCCCCGAGGCGTCCGGCCTCCTTCATGAAGTAAGGTATGATAAACCGGAAATACAGACCTGGGACATCCCCACAGAAATCCCCGAGGCGTCCGGCCTCCTTCATGAAGTAAGGTATGATAAACCGGAAATACAGACCTGGGACATCCCCACAGAGTATGACACCATCTATCGCGTGGTGTTTAGTGTGACATATGGTGGGACATTTTGGCCGATCATGTCACAGCAGTACGGTGAGTCAAACATCACCAGCATCACCACCAGCATCACCATCACGGCTTCTATTATCTCATTGATCATCATGATCATGATCATGATGATGATGATGATGATGATCATCATCATCATCATCATCATCATCATCACCACCACCACCACCACCACCACCACCATCATCATCATCATCATCATCATCATCATCATCATCATCATCACCACCATCACCACCCCCACCATCATCATCATCATCATCATCATGATCATCACCACTACCACCACCACCACCACCACCACCACCACCACCACCACCACCACCATCATCATCATCATCATCATCATCATCATCATCATCATCACCACCACCATCATCATCATCATCATCATCATCATCATCGCCACCACCACCACCACCACCACCACCACCACCACCACCAACACCACCACCACCACCACCACCACCACCACCATCATCATCATCATCATCATCATCATCATCATCATCATCATCATCATCATCATCACCATCATCATCATCATCGTCGTCATCATCACCATCATCGTCATCATCATCTATATAGTGAGCCTAGCTCTAGCCTGGGAGCCTGCAGCTTGTGAGCCTACTCCTGAGATTGACCTTTACCTGAATTGGGTATCCCGAAGAAATCAGGAGCCTTGGAATGTGATCAATATCGAACAATTAGTATCCAGGAAGGTTAACCCGGTCAACAAATGCCCGCAGAAGTCGGACGTGTCGGCCTGACGGCGCAAGAACGCAGCTCTGCTGTAAATAGGCACAACGCAGTCACATCAAAAAAAAAAAATTTATCCGGATGAACGCAGAAGAAGAAGAAGAACAATTAGTGTAATGAGCCACATCACGAAGATTTTGCTAAGAATTATCATGCAAAATGTTAGGAAGAAAACATAACCCGAAATGTGAGTGGCACCTTGCAGTCTTGACAGACCAAAGTATGTGAGTTGGAATGTGGCCAAAATTCCATCACAATGCCTGGGCAGAGCTTCAGAGAAACATGTGGTGCCCAAACGACATGTTCCCTCTCTCGGCCTTGCCTTGTGTTTCCAGAGGAATGGGTAACCAATACGTCTGGCACAAGGTAGGCTGCAGACGCTGGCTGCTCAGCGTCAAACCTCCGAGACCTCGCCACCACGAGCAGTTGGCGAGTGGTGGCCAGACCCTGGGACCCGAGGGATCCGACTTAGAGGCGTTCAGCCAAGTCCCACAGGTGAGGGCCTCATACGCGCCTGAACCGTAGGGCGCGTATATCTGTCAACACAAGTGTCCGGATCTGTGTAAAGCGTGCACTATCGCCAAACTCCCGACCTGACTTTTGCGGATCCCGCGACCACCAGGAATAGGCCCGCTGGAGATATCGCCAGAGATATTGCTCGTCCGTTGCGAGCAAATCTCCCATCCTTCCCTCCTTCTCGCGACCAGACTGACTGAATAAGTAAAGAAACGATAAAAGTAGTGGTATTTCAATTCGCTTGCGCTCCCACCTATGCTACACCCTTCATGTGTCTTCACAAAGTCGGACTAGAGTCAAGTTCAACAGGGTCTTCTTTCCCCTCAATAAAGCAAAGATGTAGATCTTTGTTTACTTCTATAGAACGTGAAATTAATGTTCTCAGCATATGCACAACATTTACTGTACCCTTGCCTTCTACAAACCCACATTGTTCTTCTCCTATTTCGCTCTCGAGAAAATAAGATATGTCAACATGATGGAGATGCTTGCAGATCTGCAAATTGATGGGAAAGACCTTAGACTCATAAAAACATATATTGGAAACAACAAGCTGTCATAAACATTTATAATGACGTATGTCAATATTAGCCTATTAAGAGAGGTGTGAGATAGGGATGTGTAATCTCTTTTTCCCTGTACAATGAAAGTATTTTCAGAAATGTTGAAGATATGGAAGGAATCATCACTGGGGGGACATAACATCAATAACATTATATATGCAGATGATACAGTACTGATTGCAGACAATGAGCAGGATATGCAACAATTAGTATATGCGATTGTTGCACACAGTGAACAACCTGGGTTAAAATTAAATTTTAAGAAGACACAGATTGTAGTCGTAACTGGGAAGAAGGAAATACCACAATGTAATATACAAGTAAGTGTGTATATTCTTAAACAAGTGAAACGGTATAAATATCTCGGAACAGTCATAACATCTGATGGGAGATGCCTTTAAGAGCTTAAAACAAACATCGTCATTGCTAAGGCAGCCTTTTGCAAGATGGAAAACATACTGACCAATAAAAATATGTCAATCGCTACGAGAGAAAGAGTGTCGAGGTGCTACATAGAGCATGTACTGTTGTATGGATGTGAAGCGTGGACAATGAAGACATTCTGAAAACCATCCGATGCCTGTGGAAATGTGGTTTCTGAGGAAAATGCAAAGATTACCATGGACAGACAGAAAAACCAACGAACAAGTCCTTCAAGAAACACATGAAAACCGTCAACTGATTAGAGAAATTGGTCACGTTATGAGAAGAAATAAATGGGAGAACTTGGTGACAACTGGCAAGATCGAGGGGAAGAGAAAAAGGGGGAGGGCAGAGAAGTAAATACCTGATAGCTTGACCACGTTGTATGGTCGAGACAAGAACACTGAGCTGATCCACGACTCTGGTGACCGAGTGAGAAGGCAAAAATAACCGCTCACGCTTACCGGCATGGCACATGATGATGATGAGTTGGGAATGAGAGTTCAGCAGTGGACGGGTGGTCTGACATGCATGTAACTACAACGATATCACGTGACATATCAATTACTAACATCCCTGACCTTTGATTGACAGGTTACCACGGCACTACGGACATGTACTTGTACCTGAACCCCGCCGAGACCATCTCCGACCAGAACGTCTTCTACATCCCAGCAGACTGCGACACTCGGGGCATGAACTTGGCTACCATAGTCGGCTGACCAGCTCTCCCACAGACTGTTTGTCCAGTGTTGGATGTCACTGACATATTTCAACATTTCAGCATTGATGTTTTCACCACAGATCTTCATTGAAAGCCCATTTATTACACTTGTTGTTACATTTGTTAACTGTGTTTTTATATTTATTATGTAAGTTGATATATTTTTTATCCTTCTGGTTTATGCTTTATCAAACGACTGGACACTGATATCTTAGGATTCTAGCAGATGAAAAGAGACAGAAATGACATATGACAAATATAAAATTAGAGAATCACCAAAGAGGTGTAATAATTATTATACATCGGGACAGATCAACATCCATTCACTTTTGTTGGATAGTGTCAGATAGAATAGTTGACTGGTGGCCCTTTTGATGTCACTATCATTCAAATTATATCCCAACAGCAGAAAACCGTGCAGGTAGAATAGTACTGGTACAGTTAGCTGTCGGGCGTTTTCATGTCACCATCATTTAAGATGGCTTTAGAAATGTGGTTTTTTAGGAAAATGCAAAGACCACCATGGCCAGACAGAAAAACAATGACCAAATTCTACAAGAAACAAATGAAAATCGTAAACTGATTAGAGAAATTAGACGTAGACAGTCAACATTTTTGGGCATGTTGTGGGAAGAAATAAATTGGAGAACTTGGTGATGACTGGCAAGACCGAGGGGAAGAGAACAAGGAGAAGACAGAGAAGTAAATACTTGATTGGCTTGACCACGCAGTATGGTCGAGACAGGAACACAGAGACGATCCACGACTCTGGTGATCGAATGAAATGGCGAATCATGACCACCCGCGCGTATCGGCATGGCACATGATGGATGGATGGATCAGTCAAGATTATGTCCCAACAGCAGAAAGTGGTGCAGATAGCATATATCTAAGTTAGGTATCTAGGTAGAGTTAACTATGATTGAAAGACGAGACTTAAAGAGTTAAAGACAGTTACACAACAGTCAGCAGACACAGATGATAGCGAGACATTGATGCGTGACATGCCCAGAAAGCCAGCCAGGCGGACAGCATGTGAGCTCTAGTGACAACAACTGGGGTTAGCACGAGGGAAGCTCACGACTAGAATTGTCGTTCTATCTAGAATCCTGCCACCCATATGATAGTGACCTTGATAATTCCTTAGAGAAGAGCAAATATTAAAAAAAAATAATATTTTGAGATACTTTAATGCTAAACCAAGTTACACAGTAACACACAGTACACCTTTGCTTTATTGACCACACAAAGGCTTTCGATATAGTATGACATGTCAACATGATGAAGATGCTTGCAGATCTACAAATTGATGGGAAAGTCCTTAGACTCGTAACCTCCCCCGATGTGTCTCCACCTTGCCGTGGTGGGGGAGCTTGCATGTCCCATTGACCCCATGTGCTTGCCGATGCATGAAAACTGCATATCGGACAGCTTATGGGATAGGGGCCAGACTAAGAGAGACACAACCTGCTGCTCTGCAGGTAGACTGAGGATAGCAGTCAAAAGTTTAAATAAGGCGCACGAAGGCAGAAGTTCTTGGTCCGGACACATACTCTAAGGCTCTCTGTCGAGGGTTGAGGCTGAACGCCTCTAAGCCATAAACCCTCGGATGTGAGAGCCGGGCCGACTACCCACCTACCGAAAAATAGAGGTGAGATACTGAGCACGCTACATGCCCAGTTCTGATACTTGTTCGAAGGCTCTCAGCTGGGGATATGAGGGATCCCCGGATGAGAGGGCCTGGCCGTTTCTCGTTCACTGCTGCACCAAGGTAAGGTGCTGAGCCGGCAGCACATGTAGCCTACCTCGTGAGCGAGTACTAAAATGCAGAAAGTGCCCCAGTCGAATGAAATGGTTACGAAAACTGTCTGTATCTAACTCATAGAGTGTAGACAAAAGTGAAAAAACGTCTCAATAACACGAAATGGAACGCACAGCTAACGAATCTATTGCGTGGTCCGAAGTCAAAAGCAAAAGCTTACCGAGTGGATGTCGCCCGCAGTCTGACTGTTCTTGGTGTGTGCTTGAGCGACCAGTGGCAAGCTAGATGCCCAACACATGGAAATGAGGAACTAAAGCAGCCACGAGCAGGACGTGGCAACTCCTTGGGTGAGCCCAGTCTCAGAGCAATATGTGTCGGCTCTGCAATTATGGAAGCCTCCTTGGATAGCGGGGAATGCCATGGTCTGCCTCTGCCTTCCCTTGCGGGCTGACCATGATGTCGATGTTCGTTCTATCTTGACTAGCTGAGATGTGGGTGACATCACAACAATAAGTCTAAAGTGCCTCGAAACCAGAGAAAGGCTAACCTCATTAAAAAATACCCGCTGAAGTCGGAAGTGCCGTCCTACGGGTGGCAAACTAAAAATTGGCACTACGCATTTACGTCCGAGTGAAATGTCTCGTCCGAATGTCTCTCGTGTTAGGAACAGCTCTGACTACCTAGTTTCCGAATGCCGCAACTGTTCGGAACAGTTCTGACTAGGTAGTTTTCCGAATTTCCACCGTGCCGGGAACAGCTCTGACGGGCACAACGACAAGCACATGTCCGTAAACTCGCTGAGTGGATACCATCTGCAGACCTGTCTGGTTTGTGCGGGAACGGCCCGGGGCGAACGAAATGCTCAATATATTGAAGTGAGGAATTAAAGCAGCCATGAGCAGGGCGTGACGATTCCCTCGGTGAGTCCAGTACCAGAGCGTTATGTGTCGGCTATGCAATTATGGAAACCACCCAGGATGGCGGAAAATGCTATGGACTGTCCCTGCCTTCATTTGAGGGATGAACGTGCAGTCTTCGACTGTTCCAACTTGACCAGCTGGGAGGTGGACGGTACCACAAAAGTGAGAGTCTCCCAGGAATGCTAACCTGGTCAAAAATGCACGCTAAAAGTCGGATGTATTGGCCTAAGGGTTCGACCCAAGGGTGCCTAACTAGACACACCGCAATCACATCTGAAAAACACTCCGGAAGAACGCAAAGAAGAAGAAGAAGACTCGTAACAATAAAACATATATTGGAAACAACAAACTGCCTTAAAGATTAATAATAAAGTGCGCAGGTCACCATGATCGAATGGATAAGAACGAGCGTTCTTAAACATCCGGTATACTGTAGTCGAGGTAAGGGGTTCAACCCCTACACCGGGCAGTTGAAAAAAGAACGTTGACCTGCCGTCCTTGACTTGGGGACGTAAATTACAAGTACCTCTGAAGTCGGAGTGGGTTCGCCTGATGGCGAGGGACACTGTTAACAGGTAAAAGCTAATCTACACGAAACATTCAGTCCAGCACTACTGGAACTAGTGTGTATGGACTACGCTTAAATTCAAAGCGAGCTAGCGCAAATAAAAAAAAATAATGAAGTAAACCAGTATCAGCCTATTAAGAGAGATGTGCGACAGGGATGTGTTATGTCTACATCTCTTTTTTCCTGTACAGTGAAAATTTGTTCAGAAATGTAGAAGATATCAGAGGAATCACCTTTGGGAGACGTAACATCAATAACATTAGATATGCAGATGATACAGTCTTGATTGAAATACATGAACAGGATCTGCAACATTTAGTAGATGCGGTTGTTACACACAGTGAACAACTCGTGGTAGAATTAAATTGTAAGAATACACAGATTATGGTAGTCACTTAGGAAGAAAGGAATTACCACAGTGTAATATACAAGGTCGGTCTCCCTGGTCTAGGTGTTAACGACGTTGTTCTTAATCCCGTATATTCACGTGGGGAAAACATGCTGCGACGACATTCGGCAGCGGATCGTGTCGCGCTGGTAACTTACGGGGGTATGTAAGCCGGTCGTTTAGAAAGCAATGGCAAACTACTGAACGTAAAAACTTGCCTAGTACATCAACAGCAGCTGAAAAATGTTGGTGTTGGCCGCAACGTCCTGTAAGGGATATGCAACATTAAAAAAATATATACAAGTAAATGGGAATATTCTTAAAAATGTGAATCGGTACAATTATCTCGGAACAGTCATAACATCTAATGGGAGATGCCTTGAAGAGATTAGAACAAGAATCGCCATGGCGAAGGTACCTATGTACAAGATGAAATCATACTGACTAATAGAAAGATGTCGTTTGCAATGAGAAAAAGAGTATTTAAGTGCTATATAGAACCTATACTTTTGTATGGATGTGAAGCGTGGACAATGAGAAAAAGAGTGTTTAAGTGCTATATAGAACCTATACTTTTGTATGGATGTGAAGCGTGGACAATGAGAACAAGAGTGTTTAAGTGCTATATAGAACCTATACTTTTGTATGGATGTGAAGCGAGGACAATGAGAAAAAGAGTATTGAAGTGCTATATAGAACCTATACTTTTGTATGGATGTGAAGCGTGGACAATGAGAAAAAGAGTGTTTAAGTGCTATATAGAACCTATACTTTTGTATGGATGTGAAGCGTGGACAATGAGAAAAAGAGTATTGAAGTGCTATATAGAACCTATACTTTTGTATGGATGTGAAGCGTGGACAATGAGAAAAAGAGTATTTAAGTGCTATATAGAACCTATACTTTTGTATGGATGTGAAGCGTGGACAATGAGAACAAGAGTGTTTAAGTGCTATATAGAACCTATACTTTTGTATGGATGTGAAGCGTGGACAATGAGAAAAAGAGTATTGAAGTGCTATATAGAACCTATACTTTTGTATGGATGTGAAGCGTGGACAATGAGAAAAAGAGTATTGAAGTGCTATATAGAACCTATACTTTTGTATGGATGTGAAGCGTGGACAATGAGAAAAAGAGTATTGAAGTGCTATATAGAACCTATACTTTTGTATGGATGTGAAGCGTGGACAATGAGAAAAAGAGTATTGAAGTGCTATATAGAACCTATACTTTTGTATGGATGTGAAGCGTGGACAATGAGAAAAAGAGTATTGAAGTGCTATATAGAACCTATACTTTTGTATGGATGTGAAGCGTGGACAATGAGAAAAAGAGTATTGAAGTGCTATATAGAACCTATACTTTTGTATGGATGTGAAGCGTGGACAATGAGAAAAAGAGTATTTAAGTGCTATATAGAACCTATACTTTTGTATGGATGTGAAGCGTGGACAATGAGAAAAAGAGTATTGAAGTGCTATATAGAACCTATACTTTTGTATGGATGTGAAGCGTGGACAATGAGAAAAAGAGTATTGAAGTGCTATATAGAACCTATACTTTTGTATGGATGTGAAGCGTGGACAATGAGAAAAAGAGTATTTAAGTGCTATATAGAAACTATACTTTTGTATGGATGTGAAGCGTGGACAATGAGAAAAAGAGTATTTAAGTGCTATATAGAACCTATACTTTTGTATGGATGTGAAGCGTGGACAATGAGAAAAAGAGTATTTAAGTGCTATATAGAACCTATACTTTTGTATGGATGTGAAGCGTGGACAATGAGAAAAAGAGTATTTAAGTGCTATATAGAACCTATACTTTTGTATGGATGTGAAGCGTGGACAATGAGAAAAAGAGTATTGAAGTGCTATATAGAAACTATACTTTTGTATGGATGTGAAGCGTGGACAATGAGAAAAAGAGTATTTAAGTGCTATATAGAACCTATACTTTTGTATGGATGTGAAGCGTGGACAATGAGAAAAAGAGTATTTAAGTGCTATATAGAACCTATACTTTTGTATGGATGTGAAGCGTGGACAATGAGAAAAAGAGTATTTAAGTGCTATATAGAACCTATACTTTTGTATGGATGTGAAGCGTGGACAATGAGAAAAAGAGTATTGAAGTGCTATATAGAACCTATACTTTTGTATGGATGTGAAGCGTGGACAATGAGAAAAAGAGTATTGAAGTGCTATATAGAACCTATACTTTTGTATGGATGTGAAGCGTGGACAATGAGAAAAAGAGTATTGAAGTGCTATATAGAACCTATACTTTTGTATGGATGTGAAGCGTGGACAATGAGAAAAAGAGTATTTAAGTGCTATATAGAACCTATACTTTTGTATGGATGTGAAGCGTGGACAATGAGAAAAAGAGTATTTAAGTGCTATATAGAACCTATACTTTTGTATGGATGTGAAGCGTGGACAATGAGAAAAAGAGTATTGAAGTGCTATATAGAACCTATACTTTTGTATGGATGTGAAGCGTGGACAATGAGAAAAAGAGTATTGAAGTGCTTTATAGAACCTATACTTTTGTATGGATGTGAAGCGTGGACAATGAGAAAAAGAGTATTGAAGTGCTATATAGAACCTATACTTTTGTATGGATGTGAAGCGTGGACAATGAGCAGACAAGCTGAAAAAAATCTGATGGCTTTGGAAATGTGGTTTCTGAGGAAAATAAAAAATGCGAAGAATGCCATGGACAGACAGAAGAGCCAATAACCAAGTCCTACAAAAAACAAATGAAAATCGTAAACTGATTAGAGAAATTAGACGTAGGCAGTAACATTTTTTGTTTTTGGATACGTTAAGAGAAGAAATAAATTGGAGAACTACGTGACACCTAGCATGATTGAGGGGAACAGAACAAAGGGAAGGCAGAGAAGTAAATACCTGGATAGCATGGTCACTTTGTATGGCCGAGACAAGTGCTCACAGATGATCCACGACACTGGTGATCGCGTGAGATGGCGAAACATGACCGCCTACGCTTGTCGGCAAGGCACATGATGCTGATGATGACAGTAGGTAATAGGGGCTAAGAAAGCGTAATGACAGACACAAAGTCTTAGAGAGAACAGAGGACAATGACATGATTGTTGCCACAACCTGGTACCAGGAACATCCGAGAAGACCGCGGGCGTGGGAGAGACCAGGTAGGCAGATTAGAACCTAGACTGGCTACATCTTCCACCATACGAGATGTGCTAACGCTTTTACAGTAATACACACGTGCCCCCGCTGGAGACAGCAATCAGCATAGTTTTATCATGGGTGTGTGTGTGTGTGTGTGTGTGTGTGTGTGTGTGTGTGTGTGTGTGTAAATATGTACAGTGGAACCTCGCTTAACGAGCACCTCTCATAACGAGCAATTCGCATAACGAGCAAAATAAATTGCAAAATATCATTCTCTGAACGAGTGACGTTTCGCATAATGGGTGACGAGGGGAGGGGAAGTCCCGTATTGTGCGCCTGCAACAGTGAGCAAGATGACCTTCTTGAAGAATTTAAATTCATCAAGATCCAGTTTCTGCCTCCCAACACTACTCCGTTACTCCAGCCTATGGACCAGCAGGTTATTTCTAACTTTAAGAAGCTCTACACTAAAGCGCTCTTCGAGCGTTGTTTTGAGGTGGCTGAAGGGACTAATCTCACTCTCAGAGAGTTTTGGAAATATCACTTCCACATCGTTGCCTGCCTCAAGATGATCGAAAAGGTGTGGGAAGGGGTTACCAAGAGAACCCTCACTTCTGCTTGGAAGAAGCTTTGGCCGGAGAGCGTTGTCGAATGTGACTTTGAGGGGTTTGAGACAGTACCTGTGGAGCCTGTAGTCAACGAGATTGTGTCTTTGGCCAAGATCATGGGACTGGAGGTGGATAACAAAGATATCGATGAGCTTGTGGAAGAGCATAGCCAAGAGCTGACCACCGAAGAGCTTATGGAATTACATTGTGTTTCACAGCAAGAAGTTGTGGAGGAGAGTTTGTCCGAGGAGAAGGAGAAGGTAACAGCAAACCAACAATCTTCTGACGCAATAAGAGAAATGCTGAAAGCATGGGAAACTGTTGCATCGTACATTGAGAACCATCACCCTAATAAAGCAGTGGCTATGAGAGCTACTAATTTATGTAATGATAATGCTGTGTCGCATTTCCACCAAATTCTGAAGCGTCGGCAAAAACAAATTTCTCTAGACAGCTTTCTAGTAAAAAAGAATTAGGTATGCATTATAAATTGTAAATAAATTATTTCAATTTTTTGTTTTAGGTTTTCTACAAATCGAATTCTCATTCCAGGTTCGTTCATTCCGCGATAGAAGAGGAAGATGAATCACGCTCCTTAACAATGTATACATAATTTTCTTTGAATAAACGTTATACAAAATATTTTGAGTATGTTTTTCGGCATGGAACGCATTATCGTATTTTATATTAATTTGTATGGGGAAAACTGTTTCGCTTAACGAGTGTTTCGCATTACGAGTAAGGTTCTGGAACGAATTATGCTTGTTAAGCGAGGTTCCACTATATATATATATATATATATATATATATATATATATATATATATATATATATATATATATATATATATATATATATATATATATATATGTGTGTGTGTGTTAGAGTGTGTGTATGATGTGTGGTGTGTGTGGTGTGTGTGATATGTGGTTTGGCGTGTGTAGTGTGTTGAGTGTGTGTGGTGTATGGGGGGGGGGAGTTGGGAGTGTGGGGTAAGTGGGGTGTGAACGGTGTGGGGGTGTGTGGGGGTGGGGTGTGTGGGGCTGGCTTCTGTGTGGGGGTGGGAATCGGATGGGGTGGGGTGTGTTTGTGTGCGTGTGTGCATGGTGCGTGCGTGCGTCTGTGTGTGTGTGTGTGTGTGTGTATGTGTGTGTGTGTGAGTGAGAGAATTTTCGACTTTCGATAAAGTAAGGACATCAAGAAGAGAAATATGCTCCCAGATCTTCACATTGACGGAACAGATTGTAAATGGGTAAACATACCGAAAACAGTATGCTACCATACGAATTGTTAATTAAGTAAGTCAACATCAGCAAATTAGTGTCAGGTCTCGATCAGATATGACTGAACTACCGTCAGACAGTAGAGTCTACTCCTGCTTTCTGTTAGCACCGAATGATGGGCGCCGCTCACCAAACCCGACACCACAATGTACCAACCGCTTTGGGCGGAGGAGTGCAGTTGGGAGAGTACAAGCCTTACCCTAGTTCGAGGAAATGCATCCTAAAGATTGTCATGCCAGGGCAGACCAGGCCGTAAGCCTTAGTCGGCAAGTGGTCTAGAATGAAGCTCCGACAGGCGGACAGTTAGAGAATTTCTTTGCTGATCCGGCAACTTCTGCAGCTTGTCTTGTTCCAGATGTATTGGAGTTACCTTTCCTCTGGAATAAACTAGGCAGGCAGAGAGAGGAATAATGCTGCATGGGCAACACATGGTCTATAAATTCAGCCAAGGCTTTGTGTTATTGGGAAGTATAACTCCATATTACAAACGATCATCTGTGCCAGTCAGTCATCAGCAAATCAAGAAAGATGAGCGACAGTCACATGTAATACCTCCATACCTGTTTTCCTTTCAATGTGTGTTGTATAATGAGGGGAGTATGGAAAGGTGAATCCAACTTGTTTACAGCGATTTTGTTACAGGAACGATCATCATCTACACCTTACGACATTTACCAGCGAACGATCAGCATCTACACCGTATAACATTTACCAGCTGACGATCAGCATCTACACCGTACAACATTTACCAGCTGACGATCAGCATATACATTGTACGATATTTACCAACAGTAGATAAGCAACTACACCTTACGACATTTACCCTCGGACGGTTAGCATCTATATCGTACGACATTTACCAACGGACGATCGGCATCTACACCGTACAACATTTACCAAGGGACAATCAGCATTTATATAGTACGACATTTACCAACGGAAGATCAGCATCTACACCGTACAACATTTACCAGCGAACGATCAGCATCTACACCGTACAACATTTACCAGCTGACGATCAGCATCTACACCGTACAACATTTACCAGCTGACGATCAGCATCTACACCGTACAACATTTACCAGCTGACGATCAGCATCTACACCGTACAACATTTACCAGCTGACGATCAGCATCTACACCGTACAACATTTACCAGCTGACGATCAGCATATACATTGTACGATATTTACCAACAGTAGATAAGCAACTACACCTTACGACATTTACCCTCGGACGGTTAGCATCTATATCGTACGACATTTACCAACGGACGATCAGCATCTACACCGCAAGACATTTACCAAGGGGCCTGGAGCATCTACACCGCACGACATTTACCAAGGCACGATCAGCGTCTACACCGCACGACATTTACCAAGGCACGATCAGCGTCTACACCGCACGACATTTACCAAGGGACAATCAGCATCTACACCGCACGACATTTACCAAGGGACAATCAGCGTCTACACCGCACGACATTTACCAAGGCACGATCAGCGTCTACACCGCACGACATTTACCAAGGGACAATCAGCATCTACACCGCACGACATTTACCAAGGCACGATCAGCGTCTACACCATATGACATTTACCAACGGACGATCAGCATCTACACCGCACGACATTTACCAAGGGACAATCAGCGTCTACACCGCACGACATTTACCAAGGGACAATCAGCGTCTACACCGCACGACATTTACCAACGGACGATCAGCATCTACACCGTACGATATTTACCAAGGGACAATCAGCATCTACACCGCACGACATTTACCAAGGGACAATCAGCGTCTACACCGCACGACATTTACCAACGGACGATCAGCATCTACACCGTACGATATTTACCAAGGGACAATCAGCATCTACACCGTGCGACATTTACCAAGGGACAATCAGCATCTACACCGCACGACATTTACCAACGGACGATCAGCATCTACACCGTACGATATTTACCAAGGGACAATCAGCATCTACACCGCACGACATTTACCAAGGGACAATCAGCATCTACACCGTGCAATATTTACCAAGGGACCCGGAGTATCTAGGAATTGACCCGCGGTGCTGCGTTGTGGATGTTCAGAGAACAAGACTGGATATTGGAACTAGGTCGAGCCATTTAAATGACATGGCAGGAAGCGTCATCGGGTAACAACATGGTACGAACGAACGAACGAAACTTATCTTTGAAGGGCTAACCAATTGGCAGAACATTGGCCCGTCTGACAGTCTGGCCTACTTATCTTTTATACTACTTATACTTACAGTATTGATTGCATATATCAACAATATCAGATGTGCAGATGATACAGTATTGATTGCATATATCAACAATATCAGATGTGCAGATGATACAGTATTGATTGCAGATATCAACAATATCAGATGTGCAGATGATACAGTATTGATTGCATATATCAACAGTATCAGATGTGCAGATGATACAGTATTGATTGCATATATCAACAATATCAGATGTGCAGATGATACAGTATTGATTGCATATATCAACAATATCAGATGTGCAGATGATACAGTCTTTATTGCGGATAAAAAAAATATCAGATACGAAGATGATACATAATTGAATGCAGACATCAACGATACAGTATTGATTTCAGACAATATCAACGATAGCAGACATGCAGATGATACAGTACTATTGCTGACATCAACAGTATGATATATGCAGAGGATGCATTATTGATTGCAGACAACCTCAACAATATCATAAATGTAGATGATATAGCACATACTGCTGACACCAACAATATAACATATGCAGATGATAGAGTATTGATTGTAGACAATGAGCAGGATCTGCAACATTTAGTGGATGTGATTATTGTACACAGCCAGCAGCGACGGTTAGAATAAAACTAAGAAACAGAAATTATGGTTGCCCACAAGAAGACAGTAATACCAAAACGAAACAGCAAAATAAATTGGACATTCTTAAACAAGGGAGGCAATTGCTAAACTGGGCTGGACTACTCCGTCATCCTTCTTCTTGCTCCGAGTTGGCTCCCTTTATGGTCCACTTAAAAATGCACTCTATTGGTCAAGGTGTAATGATGATGATGATGATGATGATGATGATGATGATGATGAGGGTGTGACTCATGCAGTGAAGTAATGGCTCCGTGAGCAGGTGAATACCTGGTACGGCCAAGGCATGCATGCACGTGTTACACACAGGCGTTAGGCCTTACACGTTGATCGGAATTATGTAGAAAACTAACATGTTTACAGGGAATAACATGTATATTGTTTGTAAACTTCATTCATTTGGAACAAATAGTTTTCGAAAAAAAACAAAAAACAAAAAAACGGGTGCGTTACATTCTAACAGTCCCTGTGTAAACATAGGGATGTCTTATTGATTTACGAACGCCTGAAGAATGACTGCCCTCTGTTTGTTCTCTAGAGACATTGCCAGCGAGTATAAACACAGAAGGCAAAGCATATATTGATCATCCACGGAACTCACGCAGATCAAATGAAGGCATCAGACAGAGACACCTCCGCGAGACTGTAGTCTGACAATTCTGCATTTCAAAACATAAGAAACAAGTAAAATGGCCCGTAGACCAGACATGTGGGGGTATACGGGCATGTAATTTAAGGCGCAGTTTGTCGTGGCAGAACGGCATGGGCAGTCTTATGCCGGAGGTCTTACCTTCGTTACAGAAACCTCTTGTACTAGCTTCTTCTTCTTCCTCTTCTTCTTACTTCCTGCCGTTCTTACTCTCCACTCATCCCCTTCCCCTTCTTCTTCACCTATCAACGTTTGCCGTGAGTCCGTCTGGGCATGGATGTTGAGCAGAGCGGTGTCCCTGATTCCCTGACATGTTGCCCCACACTGGGTTTTCTAGGGCTAATATTGTGGACCACATCTGCAATCTGAAGCATCATCTCAACAGTGTTGTAATATCTGCTGTGTTGTTGTGTGACCAGTGTTGCTGCTCCACAGTGTGTGTTGTTGTGTGACCAGTATTCTTTGGATGTGTGCCGTTTACTTGACAAGTTCACGGTTAGTAGTTTGCCATTGCTTTCTGAACCACCGACACTCACACCATCGTGAAATATCAACACAAGCTGGACTTCTTCCAGATTGTTCGCATCTGATTTGGAACACGGTATGCGGGATTACGAATCGCATTCGCTACTCCTTGGCCATAGAGGCCGGTGCCGTGTTCGGTCAGTAACCAACAATAACCTGTAATTAACAACAACAACACTCGTAACTGATACTGAAATAGAGGCAACCGTCGTGCTGTAGACAGCAGAGACATGACGGGACCACAGTGGGTAGTGATGACAATACACCATGTACTTACCATGGGACTTGTGGGTGTCCGCAGATCCTCGCCTGTTGCCAGAACCTGCAGAGACACAACTGTTGCAATCATTTACTGGAGTCCACGTAGCAAACAACACAAAAAGCAAGTATATAGTCAGAGTGAAGATTTGTCTATCTTCTTCTAGCTCAACATTGCCAACGTGAATTGTTGCTGGCACCAACTGTCATTCTCAAGGCCACGGCCTCACACAATTGTACTGCGCCTCTGGAAAATGTGATGCGATGGTGACGTCATGGCCCTTCTAGTGCAGAATGGGCTAACTCTATGGAACTAGCATCATTTATCCAATGCGACCTGTGTCGTGAAAAGGGGCTAAATACTTTCAGTGTCGGGAACTCAGAGTCGTTGAGCCAGTTCCACAAGGTGTGGATGGATGTTACGTAGTCCCAGCCCTCTCACTGTGGACACCTATGTCCTGTACATCCAGTCCACTCATTGTGGACACCCGTATCATGTACTCCGAGTCCTCCCATTGTGGACAATGGGTTCCTGTGTCCTGTATGAGTCGTTGAGCCACCTCTATAAGGTATGAATGAATATTACGAAGTCCCAGCCCTCCCATTGTGAACACCTGTGTCCTATACATCCAGTCCTCCCATTGTGGACACCTGTGTCCCGTACTTCCAGTCCTCCCATTGTGGACACCTGTGTCCTGTACTTCCAGTCCTCCCATTGTGGACACCTGTTTCCTGTACTTCCAGTCCTCCCATTGTGGACACCTGTGTCCTATACTTCCAGTCCTCCCATTGTGGACACCTGTGTCCTATACTTCCAGTCTTCTCATTGTGGACACCTGTGTCCTATACTTCCAGTCCTCCCATTGTGGACACTTGTGTCCTGTACTTCCAGTCCTTCCATTGTGGACACCTGTGTCCTATACTTCCAGTCCTCCCATTGTGGACACCTGTGTCCTATACTTGCAGTCCTCCCATTGTGGACACCTGTGTCCTATACTTCCAGTCCTTCCTTTGTGGACACCTGTGTCCTATACTTCCAGTCCTCCCATTGTGGACACCTGTGTCCTATACTTCCAGTCCTCCCATTGTGGACACCTGTGTCCTATACTTCCAGTCCTTCCATTGTGGACACCTGTGTCCTATACTTCCAGTCCTCCCATTGTGGACACCTGTGATCTATACTTCCAGTCCTCCCATTGTGGACACCTGTGTCCTATACTTCCAGTCCTCCCATTGTGGACACCTGTGTCCTATACTTCCAGTCCTCCCATTGTGGACACCTGTGATCTATACTTCCAGTCCTCCCATTGTGGACACCTGTGTCCTATACTTCCAGTTCTCCCATTGTGGACACCTGTGTCCTGCATCCCGTGGTTTCTTCCAGTCAGTGACAACATCGATGACCAGCACCAGCAGTGGTTGGTGCCTCACGTTATGGGCTCTCTCGGTGTCCATTCAGAGTTCGAGTCTGGGTTAGTCAACAGTCAGTGACTTATAATGGATGTCAACCGTGTCCAACTCTTAGGTTCCTTCGATTATTTTTGTAATGAGAACATCATTATAACAGTGTTCAGACTACGGCTAGTTGTCGTATGGCCTCCGTTTCTCTCTCTCTCTCTCTCTCTCTCTCTCTCTCTCTCTCTCTCTCACACACACACACACACAAACACACACACACACCCACACACACACATAACAAGCCTTTGCTATGGCTGATTGAGTAAAAAAAATGTTGTCATTGTATTCGTGACTGTCACATGAGATTAAGAATTATATTGAGTCACAAAATGATATCACAACACAAGGAACATTTTCCATTCTCATCTTCAACAACCTGCGAAGAGTCCCAGTGCTAATAGAAATGAGTGTCGGCCAGATCATCTGGTCACTCCCTGGCACACCATTCTCTCCAGGCAAAGATTATGTTGGTATTCTTCCACACTATTAGTTAGTTAGTTGCTATTCTTTTACAGGACGTTGGAGACAACAGCATTGTTTGCTGTTGTGATCTTTTGGCAAGTTTACGTTCAGTAGTTTGCCATTGTTTTCCACACTATACACAGATTAAAAAGGCTATAACCACATTTGCCTTGCGGTGCACCAATACGACACCGAACACAAGAATACAAGACATACAGTACTGGCCGCCCATATACAAGCGAGACATCCAATAATGACGGTTAATCCAGTCAGGAAGGAATGACTTATCATTATTGTTAAAGGGCCACAAATTGGGCACGCAGGTCCATTTTACACTCGTCCTTTCTAATCTATCGTATATCATTTGTATGTTATCTATTACGCGTGTTGCACTTACATAAAACATTGAAAAGTGAATGCTGTGAGCATACTAAATTATATAAAGCTGACAGACAGAAAGACAGACAGACAGACAGACAGACAGACAGACAGACAGACAGACAGACAGACAGACAGACAGACAGACAGACAGACAGACAGACAGACAGACAGACAGACAATTATGCATGTAAGACAGACATTTAGCCATAGCTGGAGATATTCTTTATTACATAACGCTTGGGGAACATTCAATAGCAAATGTATAGTTGGGGCATGCAAGCTAGACATACAACAATTGACAAATGTACGAAAACTAATAGCTGGAGGCATGTAAGCAAGACATACAACAACAGACAAATGTACGAACACTAATAGTTGGAGGCATGCAAGCTAGACATACAACAATAGACAGATGTACGAACACTAATAGCTGGAGGCATGTAAGCTAGACATACAACAATAGACAGATGTACGAACACTAATAGCTGGAGGCATGTAAGCTAGACATACAACAATAGACAGATGTACGAACACTAATAGCTGGAGGCATGTAAGCTAGACATACAACAATAGACAGATGTACAAACACTAATAGTTGGAGGCATGCAAGCTAGACATACAACAATAGACAGATGTACGAACACTAATAGCTGGAGGCATGTAAGCTAGACATACAACAATAGACAGATGTACGAACACTAATAGTTGGAGGCATGCAAGCCAGACATACAACGATAGACAGATGTACGAACACTAATAGCTGGAGGCATGTAAGCAAGACATACAACAATAGACAGATGTACGAACACCAATAGTTAGAGGCATGTAAGCTAGACATACAACAATAGACAGATGTACGATCACTAATAGTTGAAGGCATGGAAGCTAGACATACAATAATAGACAGATGTACGAACACTAATAGTTGGAGGCATGCAAGCTATAAATACAACAATAGACAGATGTACTAACACTAATAGTCGGAGGTGTGCAAGCTAGACATACAACAATAGACAGATGTACAAACACTAATAGTTGAAGGCATGCAAGCTAGACAAATTTGGGAGTCTCTGTGGCGAAGTGGTCAAGCCGTTTGACTCGGGCTCCGAAGGTTGTGGGTTCGATTCCAGGCCACGTCCTTCGGGTCACGATTTAAATATTTCGGAGACTCCTGTGGGTCGTCGCTAAAGCTACGGAGTTCGTGCTTGGTGCGACGCTTTCCGCGCTGCGGAAAGAGACTGAGCCATATGGGATAAAACCCGGTGCAATGAAGTCGACCCTGTCGACTTTTAAGCGACTTTTTATGCAAGCTAGACATACAACAATAGACAGATGTACAAACACTAATAGTTGGAGGCATGTAAGGTAGACATACAACAATTGTCAAATGTACAAACACTAATAGTTGGAGGCATGTAAGGTAGACATACAACAATTGTCAAATGTACAAACACTAATAGTTGGAGGCATGTAAGGTAGACATACAACAATAGACAAATGTACAAACACTAATAGTTGGAGGCATGTAAGGTAGACATACAACATTTGTCAAATGTACAAACACTAATAGTTGGAGGCATGTAAGGTAGACATACAACAATTGTCAAATGTACAAACACTAATAGTTGGAGGCATGTAAGGTAGACATACAACAATAGACAAATGTACAAACACTAATAGTTGGAGACATGTAAGGTAGACATACAACAATTGTCAAATGTACAAACACTAATAGTTGGAGGCATGTAAGGTAGATATACAACAATAGACAAATGTACGAACACTAATAGTCGGAGGTATGTAAGCTAGACATACAACAATAGACAAATGTACAAACACTAATAGCTGGAGGCATGTAAGCTAGACATACAACAATAGACAGATGTACGAACACTAGTAGTCGGAGACATGTAAGTTAGACATACAACAATAGATAAATGTACAAACACTAATAGTTGGAGACACGCAAGCTAGACATACAACAATAGACAAATGTGCGAACACCAATAGTTGGAGACATGCAAGCGAGCTATACAACAACAGACAAATGTACGAACACTAATAGTTGGAGGCATGCAAGCTATACATACAACAATAGACAGATGTACGAACACTAATAGTTGGAGGCATGCAAGCTAGACATACAACAATAGACAGATGTACGAACACTAATAGTTGGAGGCATGCAAGCCAGACATACAACAATAGACAGATGTACGAACACTAATAGCTGGAGGCATGTAAGCCAGACATACAACAATAGACAGATGTACGAACACTAATAGTCGGAGCTATGCAAGCTAGACATACAACAATAGACAGATGTGCCAACTGTGATAATCGGAGACATGCTAGCAAAGCATGCAACAATTGAAAGATGTCATCATCATCATTAAATGCCATCCAGTTATTTATCTCTTTACCTTCCCTGTGTTCTTTCCCCATCAGTCTTGCCAGTTGTCACGAATTTTCCAGTTTATTTCTGCCCAGCACATGCCCCACGCGAAATGTGGCTTCTGCAGCTAATTTCTCGATTGAATTTTAGTTTTTGATGTGTTTCTTGCAGAACATGCTCTTTATTTTTTCTCTCCTTCCGTGGTATTTGGACATTCTTCTCAGAAAACCACATGCGTACTTCCATCTGATGTCCTCAGCTTGTCTGTCTATTGTCCATGATTCACATGCATATAACAGTATTGGTTCTGTATAGCACTTCAACTCTTTCTAGTTGCAATTGACACCTTTATTGGTCAGTATGCTGTCCATTCTGCAAAAGGCACCTTTTCCATTGTATCCTGACTCTATCATCTCAACACGGCACCTTCCATCAGATGATCTGACTGTTCCTAATACTTGTACCTATTTCTTGCTTTCCGTATATCTTTTATAGGACATTGCAGTCAACACCTGCATTTTTCAGCTGCTATTGATGTCTTGGCAAGTTTTACGTTCAGTAGTTTGCCATTGCTTTCTGAACGACCGGCTCACATACCCCCGTAAGTAATTAATGCGACGCGATCCGCTGTCGAAGCTCGCGCAGCTGTGTTTCGTGCGAGAGTATACGGGATTACGAACACCGTCCTTAACGCCTACGCCACGGAGTCCGGCACCTATTTACTGGTTTAATCAATTTCTTATTTATTTGAATGTTACAATGTGGTATTTCTTTATTCTTGTAGACGACCACAATCTTTGGTTTTACTATAACCCTAGTTTCTCACTGTGTACAATAACCTCATTTACTAAATGCAAAAGATCGTGTTCATTGAGTGCAATTAATACTGTATCTTCTGATATTGATGGTATGCCTGTTCCTCTCATCTTCTCTACATTTCTCATAATAATTCCACTATATAGGGAACAGATGTGGAGACATACATTTTCCCGTTGCACACCCGTCGTGGTTTTGACCGACTTTTGTTTACAATTTTATGGCAGCTTACTGCTTGTAGTATACGTTTTGAAAAATAAATCTAAGATCAGTCCCATCAATTCGTGAATCTGTCCCATTAATTTGTGAATCTGTCCCATCAATTTGTGAATCTGTCTCATCAATTTGTGGATCTGTTCCCACCAATTTGTGGATCTGTCCCATTAATTTGTGGATCTGTCCCATAAATTTGTGGATCTGTTCCCATCAATTTGTGGATCTGTCCCATTAATTTGTGGATCTGTCCCATAAATTTGTGGATCAGTCCCATCAATTTGTGGATCTGTCCCATCAATTTGTGGATATGCCCCATCAATTTGTGGATCTGCCCCATTAATTTGTGGATCTGCAGACATGTTTATCATGACGACACAAGTGCTAGCACTGACAGTCGGAGGCCTGCCGGCCAGGCAGGTGACAACACAACGCCGTTCTCAAACTGCTGACTGGACACGTGACAACACAATGCCTTCCCCATACTGCTGACTGGACACGTGACAACACAATGCTTTCCCCATACTACTGACTGGACACGTGACAACACAATGCTTTCCCCATACTGCTGACTGGACACGTGACAACACAATGCTTTTCCCATACTACTGACTGGACACGTGACAACACAATGCTTTCCCCATACTGCTGACTGGACACGTGACAACACAATGCTTTCCCCATACTGCTGACTTTACACGTGACAACACAATGCTTTCCCCATACTGCTGACTGGACACGTGACAACACAAGGCTGTCCCAACACTGTTGACTGGACACGCGACAACACAAGGCTGTCCCCACACTGTTGACTGGACACAAGCTGCGAATGCATACAACAACTATCTGAGGTACCAGCAATTATGGTTGGAGACATGCATGCCAGACATCCAACAAAAGACTGAGCTACCAACAATGGTAGTCCAAGACATGCACGCCAGACATCCATGAATAGACTGAGATACCAAAAATGATAGTCGGAGACACGCAGGCCACACATTTAACAATAGTCGGAGACACGAAGGCCAGACATGCAACAATAGTCAGAGACACGCAGGCCACACATTCAACAATAGTCGGAGACACGAAGGCCAGACATGCAACAATAGTCGGAGACACGTAGGCCAGACATGCAACAATAGTCAGAGACACCAAGGCCAGACATGCAACAATAGTCGGAGACACCAAGGCCAGACATGCAACAATAGTCAGAGACAACAAGGCCACACATTCAACAATAGTCGGAGACACGAAGGCCAGACATGCAACAATAGTCGGAGACACGTAGGCCAGACATGCAACAATAGTCAGAGACACCAAGACCAGGCATGCAACAATAGTCGGAGACAACAAGGCCAGACATGCAACAATAGTCGGAGACAACAAGGCCAGACATGCAACAATAGTCGGAGACAACAAGGCCAGACATGCAACAATAGTCGGAGACACCAAGGCCAGACATGCAACAATAGTCAGAGACAACAAGGCCAGACATGCAACAATAGTCGGAGACAACAAGGCCAGACATGCAACAATAGTCAAAGGCAACAAGGCCAGACATGCAACAATAGTCAGAGACACCAAGGCCAGACATGCAACAATAGTCGGAGACAACAAGGCCAGACATGCAACAATAGTCGGAGACACGTAGGCCAGACATGCAACAATAGTCGGAGACAACAAGGCCAGACATGCAACAATAGTCGGAGACACCAAGGCCAGACATGCAACAATAGTCGGAGACAACAAGGCCAGACATGCAACAATAGTCGGAGACAACAAGTCCAGACATGCAACAATAGTCGGAGACACCAGGCCAGACATGCAAAGATAGTCGGAGACATGCAGGCTAGACATGCAACGAACGAACGAACGAACGAAAGTCTTTATTTTCAAAGGGTTAAGAATTGGGCACGCAGGCCCGTCTGACATTCTGCCCTTTTTCTCTATTTCCTCTCATACATTCTTTTATTCAACATCACTTATGAAGCAAATTTTTACAACAAAAGAAGAATAGCATTAAAACGCATGAAAAATAATCAATAACGAATGACTCACTGAGGCAGTGTTTAACATGGGCATTATAAATACCTAAGGTGGGTGTAACGTGCCATACATAAGGGAATGTTTTTTGGCTAGTTGTCGTTTGAGATAAGTTACCACTATTGTCTTTGTTGCTGTTTTTTTTTTTTAAAGGGGCATGTAGTCTGTACTAAGGTAGTGTTCAAACAGGTTGCGAATGTATGTATAATGATTGGTGGTGTCTTTGATTTCTTGTTGAAGATTGTTCCACAACTGAGCCGCAGAGTATGCTAAGCTTGTTTTATATAAGTCTATCCTAGGTTTAGGGACATGAAGTATATTTAGTCGTTCGCTATGTCTAGCGTTATATTTAAACAATGGCCAATAACAATGCAACAATAGTCGGAGACATGCAGGACAGACATGCAACAACAGTCGGAAACAACAGGCCAGACATGCAGCAATAGTCGGAAACAACAGGCCAGACATGCAACAATAGTCGGAAACTTGCAGTGCAGACATACAACAATAGTCGGAAACTTGCAGTGCAGACATACAACAATAGTCGGAAACATGCAAGGTAAACATGCAACAACCTACTGGTGTCCTTGTTGTCGTGGTCGGCGTGATCCGTACAGTGCAGCACCACGGTGAAGTAGTCCGGTCTGTGGATGTAGTCCCGGTACCCTGGCACAGACAAGCGGCCAGTGTCAGTGTTCATGTGACAGTGAATAGTTACCTAACCACATAAATAACACGGTTCCCCGGAACACACACACACACACACACATCGCCAAACACACACACAAACATACACACACCCACACACACACACATACACACAAGCAACTATCCGATACACCCTCCCACACACACATAGAGTCACACCCACACACCAAACACACACACCCGTCAACACACGCCAACACACGCCAACACACATATACACACGCACCTACAAACACACACCCACATACACTCCTAAAAGACACACACACACACACATACAAAGACACACGCAGTGACACACACATATGCACATTTTATCGACGCCTTACATGAGAAGAAACCTAAGTTGGTGGCGAAGATACTGGGGCTGTCCAAGTGTTTATAATGGGACGTTGCGCTAAACAATTCCTGGAAGATTGCTGTTCCTACGGCTTTTTGGACAAATATAAACCCCATTTTTTGCAAAATTTCTCACAACTATATTGTCACATTGGTGGTCGAGTCGTCATCATGCTGGAGTGGCTGTCCTTCCAGTGTCTATGTGTCTATGTGTCTGTGTGTCTATGTGTCTATGTGTCTGTGTGTCTATGTGAGCTGAAGGAACAATAGTCAGTCTGGTCGTGCCAGGTGAGGAGATTATCAGGAGGATATCTTAGAGCTGCCGCATTGTGCCGTGCCAGGTAGGGCCTTGGCCAGAGCCACGTCTGTGCCGTGCCAGGTAGAGCCCTGACCAGAGCCACGTCTGTGCCGTGCCAGGTAGAGCCCTGACCAGAGCCACGTCTCTGCTGTCACACGCCAGGCAGCACGATCGCCATATTTGATGTCCAGTTTTGCATAGCAACTCTCCTCCGCTCACAAACCTGCAGTCTGACTTCATCCCTCTATACTTTCTAAGTGAGTAAAGGAACTTTGACAAGTGTTAGACTGACACTTGTATAAACTAACCGACATTCAATCGTTGATGTGGTCAACATCTCGCCCGTCGTCTTTACTTCTCAAGACAAGTGCTAGTACCTGCTGTAGGCTGGGTGGACATCTGAGCCACAGTAATGTTGATCTTCCCGAGAGTGACTTCCCGAGCGAAGAACATATGATTCTACAGTTGTAGGCCAGGTTAAGCCAGGAGCCAAAGTAATGTTTATCTCCCCGAGGGTGGCTTCCCGAGCCAAGCACATACAGCTCTACAGGTGCACGTTGTTCGGTCAAGGACATTGTCAACTCTGACGATGCCATATCCACAACACATTGAAGCTTGCGTCACTTTGGCTCAAGACTATATGCTGTGATGGCACCACTAATGTTTTTTCAACAGATTACTCTTCATCGTGTTGCGGGATGTTTGCACAGTGCCGCTCTCATCACAGCCCACCGACAAGCCTCTCCATCTCTGGCCAGTTCTCCCGCCTATTTCTCCCTCATGCCCAAGGCTTCTGCAATGTGCTGTGTCCGTCTTCAGGCGCCGGACCAACCCCGTCTCTTCTTCAGGTAATCAGGCCTTTCTAATCCATTCATTGTAAGGTTTAATATTGCCACAGCAGGTCGGCATGGCCGAGAGGATAATAGCACTCGTTCTTAAACATCCGATGTTCTAGATGCCGAGGTAGCGGGTTCAACCCCCACATCGGTCAGTTGGACTCATGATTTCTCGTCCTTGATTTGGGGACATAAATTACAAGTACCTTGAAGTCGGAGTGGGTTCGCCTTATGGCCAGGGACACTGGTAATAGGGAAAGCTAATTCACACGCAAACATCAGTCTAGTGCACTAGAAGTAGTAACCTGTGTGTAGACTACACTTGAGTTCATAGCTAGAGAACAAATAAACAATGGCCACAGAATCTCAGTCTCCATGACGACATGGTAGTTTTTGTGAACCAGTTTTCTTCTGTCTTCAGATTTTGTTGAATGTCAGTATTTATCGTCTTCCTAGTCCTCGATATTCTTTAAGGGGGGGGGGGGGGGGCTGAGTGGTTTCGAGGTATGGTGTCCGCCTCGAGTGCTGGAGGTCCCAGGTACAGGCCACGGTGAGGGCCGGGATTTGTTCACGTGGACTTCTTGTAACAAAATTGCCCCTGGTCTCTGGGTAGTGAGATTGGACACCCTTGTGTATTGTTGCGCACGCAAAACATCCCTTGGCAGTTGGAAATCGAAAAAGAGTTGCTTATCGGCGCTGCCCGGGCAAAATTTAGAGTTAAAAGTCTTCCTAAAGTATTTCAGCATCGTCGTCGATTCTACGGAGTTGATGCACTGAGCTGAGATTCTCCAGACTCAGGCTTGAGTTAGGAGTAGAACGGAACACGTATGGGTTACACCTGTGTCTCGTGATGTTGATCCGTTGACTAAACTAAACTAAACTAAACTAAACTAAACTATACTAAACCACGATATTGTCAGAACTTTTATGAAACACGTAAATTTCAAAGCCCTGGTTTTCATCTTCTGTGATTGCGAAATCGTCCATGACTCACAGCCACACGTTTGCCACAGCTCTCAACATTTCTACATTAATGTGTCTGCAGGTGTTGTATCATAGTTCTTAATACTTTGTAACCTGTGCAAGGCAACAGCCATGTTATAAAACTGTTCTTTCATGGACAAAGTCAATTACTGAAATAAATATGGACTAATCCTGGAACTTTGTGAGGCTAACGGCAGTCATTGACACAGGTGATTAAGGAAGGTCAAGCGAGATGGTGACTCTAACGATGGCCATGTTGATGATGCTTTTGGCAGTACCAAATGGTAACGATGATGGTGATGAAGCTGATGATGTTGTCAGTGGTGAAGATAATAACGCAATAGTGATAACAATGATTCTCATGAACACCGATGCCAGGCACAGGGACACATAATAACTGCACGGTTACCACAGTAATGTACGTCTACCTGTATCTATAGTGAGAGCAGCAATGACGCACTGGCCTGGCACTGGCCTGCCAGCCTAGTAGTCGAAGGTTCGAGTCCTTATGGAGGCGGGTTTTACAATCTGACAAGAGCTTCCTGGTTGCTCCAGCCTACACTGGGTACCAAACAGTGTCAGTGGGATACTGGCAGTGGGATACTGACAGTGGGATACTGACAGTGGGATACTGACAGTGGGATAGTGACAGTGGGATAGTGACAGTGGGATAGTGACAGTGGGATAGTGACAGTGGGATAGTGACAGTGGGATAGTGACAGTGGGATAGTGACAGTGGGATACTGGCAGTGGGATAGTGACAGTGGGATACTGACAGTGGGATAGTGACAGTGGGATAGTGACAGTGGGATAGTGACGGTGGGATACTGGCAGTGGGATACTGACAGTGGGATACTGACAGTGGGATACTGACAGTGGGATACTGATAACGGTATACTGACAGCGTGATACTGACCGTCTGGTACTGACAGTGGGATACTGACCACATCGGCCACAGAGCCCAAATTAAATGTAAAACACATAAAGGAGCCACTTCTCATGGCGCATTTGGCATGTGGCGCTAGACTCTTAATTTGATATACTCTTTAAGTAGCGACTGACTTAAAAAGGTTGTTTTTGTTTTAATGTTGCATTTCCCTTACAGGACGTTGCAGTCAACACAAGCATTTTTCAGCTGCTGTTGATGTATTAGGCAAGTCTTACGTTTAGTAGTTTGCCATTGCCTTCTGAACGACCGGCTCAAATACCCCCGTAAGTTACCAGTGCGGCGCGATCCGCTGCAGAATCTCGTAGCTGCTGTTTCCCCCCACGTGGATATACGGGATTACGGACAATGTCGTTAACCCCATGAAGAGGCTTAAAAAGTGCGTGGTGGAGGAAGATACGTGGGTGGGTGATTGTTGGTGGGTAATGGGAGGGGTGGAGGATATGTAAGTGGGTTGGGAGATGTGTGTGGGTGGGGGATGTGTGTGTTGGGAAATGTATGTATGCTTGGGATGTGGGTGGATGGGATGTGTGGTTGGTGGGAGTTTGTGTGTGTGGGTGAGGAGATGTGTAGGTGTGGGGATGTGGTGGATGGGTGGGGACATGTATGTGTGCCTGGGGTGTGTGTGTGTGTGGTTGGGTGGGGGATATGTGGGTGAATGGGGGATGTGTGGGTGGGTGGTGGATGTGTCTCATAACAAGGTTGTTATTGTTTATGGTTACAAAAATCATTTGACAATGTTTTTCCTATGCACTATTGATGAACGAAAGATGAGTGATTGGAAGGGCCGAATGTAAGACGGGCCTGCGTGCCCAATTTGTTACCCTTTGAAAATAAAGTTCGTTCGTTCGTTTAAAAAAGTCTTTTAAATTAGAAAAAAAGAAGTTGTACGTATAGCGGACTACAGACTGGACACTGCATTTTGACCAGGGCTATAGCATATCCTAGACTTAGCAACAACATATTTTGGTTTGGAGACACAACGCAGTTGATACCTGTCCAGATAAATCTGCCACAGCCATGTTTCTGTAAAATTGTTCCTAGTTCCAGATGCGCCCTGAGAGGCTCAGAGTTCAGCGCACGTGCCTGCTATCACAAGACATTAGACATCAAATCTCAGGTCTGCTCAACGTAAGCATTTAGTTACAGCCACCACTGCGCCATCTCGTGCACGTTTACAACACTCACACACAGCTTCACACCGGAGATAACTGATGAAAGCTCACCTGCCCTGCCGTCCGTTTGCATAACTGCCTGTAACATCGGCGTCACCCAGCCACTGGGACACCCCACTGTGCACGCCCATGTATCTAAACCGCGTTTTTATTGGATCTTGATGTACAGCTGAATTCAGGTGCCAGTCTGTGATGTTGTAAGTATGGCTGCTAGATTTATCTCCAGCTTAATTCAGGTGCAAGTCTAAGATGTTGTAAATAAGGCTGCTAGACTTATCTCCAGCTTGATGCATGTGCGAGCCTGTGATGTTGTAAATATGGCTGCTAGATGTGTCTGCAGTATCTAGCCCAGCCCGCAGATGTCAGGCGCCACTGTCAGCGTGACCAAGCTGGCAGTAAATATTAGTTAACGAAACGAGACGTCCTTTAATGTTCGTTTTACAATTATACAACGAATGGCCCCCTCCAGCTGTTGGAGGTACCTGGAAAATGTGCTAGGTATTGAGTTTTATCAACATCCTGTGTCGTGCTAAGCCTCGCAAGGGATGGTGCAAATTGTAGAGAAAGTGAAGGATCTCTGTTCATGATAGGAAGTATACGTGATGTTTGGTGCTACCCCACATTCGTGAACAGCTCGGCACTCAGTCAGTGAGTGGTCAAGTCGGCACTCAGTGAGTCAGTGGACAGCTCGACACTCTGTGAGGGAGTGGTCAACTCGACATTCAGTGAGTGATTGGTCAACTCGACACTCAATGAGTCAGTGGTCAACTCGGCACTATTTGAGTCAGTGGACAGCTCGACACTCGGTGAGGGAGTGGTCAACTCGATATTAAGTGAGTCAGTGGTCAACTCGGCACTCAGTGAGTCAGTGGTCAAGTCGGCGCTCAGTGAGTCAGTGGTCAAGTCGGCACTCAGTGAGTCAGTGGTCAACTCGACACTCAGTGAGTCAGTGGTCAACTCGACACTCAGAAAGTGAGTGGTCAAGTCGACATGCAGTGAGTCAGTGGTCAGCTCGGCACTCAGTGAGTGAGTGGTCAACTCGACACTCAGTGAGTCAGTGGTCAACTCGACACTCAGAAAGTGAGTGGTCAAGTCGACATTCAGTGAGTCAGTGGTCAACTCGACACTCAGGAGTCAGTGGGCAGCTCGACACTCATTGAGTCAGTGGGCAGCTCGACACTCGGTGAGGGAATGGTCAATTCGACATTCAGTGAGTCATCGGTCAACTCGACACTCAGTGAGGGAGTGGTGAATTCGACACTCAGCAAGTCAGTGGTCAAGTCGACACTCAGTGAGTGAGTGGTCAAGTCGGTTCTCAGTGAGTCAGTGGTCAACTCGACACTCAATGAGTCAGTGGGCAGCTCGACACTTGGTGAGGGAGTGGTCAATTGGATATTCAGCGAGTGAATGGTCAACTCGACACTCAGTGAGGGAGTGGTCAACTCGAGACTCAGTGAGGGAGTGGTCAACTCGATACTCAGTTAGGGAGTGTTCAACTCGACACTTAATGAGTCAGTGGTCAACTTGACACTCAGTGAGTCAGTGGTCAAATGGACACTCAGTGAGTCAGTGGGTAGCTCGTCACTCGGTGAGGGAGTGGTCAACTCGATATTCAGTGTGTGATGGGTCAACTCGACACTCAATGAGGGAGTGGTCAACTCGAAACTCAGTGAGTGAGTGGTCAACTCGACACTCAGAAAGTGAGTGGTCAAGTCGACATTAAGTGAGTCAGTGGTCAAGTCGACATTAAGTGAGTCAGTGGTCAGCTCGGCACTCAGTGAGTGAGTGATCAGCTCCGCACACAATCAGACAGTGGTCAGCTCGGCACTAAGTCAGTCAGTGGTCAGCTCGGCACTCAGTCAGTCAGTGGTCAGCTCGGCACTCAGTCAGTCAGTGGTCAGCTCGGCACTCAGTCAGTCAGTGGTCAGCTCGGCACTCAGTCAGTCAGTGGTCAGCTCGGCACTCAGTCAGTCAGTGGTCAGCTCGGCACTCAGTCAGTCAGTGGTCAGCTCGGCACTCAGTCAGTCAGTGGTCAGCTCGGCACTCAGTCAGTCAGTGGTCAACTCGACACTCAGTGAGTCAGTGGTCAACTCGGCACTCAGTGAGTCAGTGGTCAAGTCGGCGCTCAGTGAGTCAGTGGTCAAGTCGGCACTCAGTGAGTCAGTGGTCAACTCGACACTCAGTGAGTCAGTGGGTAGCTCGACAATCGATTAGGGAGTGGTAAACTCGACACTCAGTGAGTCAGTGGTCAACTCGACACTCAGTGAGTCAGTGGTCAATCGACACGCAGTGAGTCAGTGGTAAATTCGACACTCAGTGAGTCAGTGGTGAAGTTGACACTCAGTGAGTCAGTGGTCAAGTCGACACTCAGTGAGGGAGTGGTCAACTGGACATTCAGTGAGTGATTGGTCAACTAGAAACTCAGTGAGGTAGTTGTCAACTCGACACTCATGAAAGAGTGGTCAAATCGACACTCAGTGAGTCAGTGGTCAACCCGACACTCAGGAGTCAGTGGGCAGCTCGACACTCATTGAGTCAGTGGGCAGCTCGACACTCGGTGAGGGAATGGTCAATTCGACATTCAGTGAGTCATCGGTCAACTCGACACTCAGTGAGGGAGTGGTGAATTCGACACTCAGCAAGTCAGTGGTCAAATCGACACTCAGTGAGTGAGTGGTCAAGTCGGTTCTCAGTGAGTCAGTGGTCAACTCGACACTCAATGAGTCAGTGGGCAGCTCGACACTTGGTGAGGGAGTGGTCAATTGGATATTCAGCGAGTGAATGGTCAACTCGACACTCAGTGAGGGAGTGGTCAACTCGAGACTCAGTGAGGGAGTGGTCAACTCGATACTCAGTTAGGGAGTGTTCAACTCGACACTTAATGAGTCAGTGGTCAACTTGACACTCAGTGAGTCAGTGGTCAAATGGACACTCAGTGAGTCAGTGGGTAGCTCGTCACTCGGTGAGGGAGTGGTCAACTCGAAACTCAGTGAGTGAGTGGTCAACTCGACACTCAGAAAGTGAGTGGTCAAGTCGACATTAAGTGAGTCAGTGGTCAAGTCGACATTAAGTGAGTCAGTGGTCAGCTCGGCACTCAGTGAGTGAGTGATCAGCTCCGCACACAATCAGACAGTGGTCAGCTCGGCACTAAGTCAGTCAGTGGTCAGCTCGGCACTCAGTCAGTCAGTGGTCAGCTCGGCACTCAGTCAGTCAGTGGTCAGCTCGGCACTCAGTCAGTCAGTGGTCAGCTCGGCACTCAGTCAGTCAGTGGTCAGCTCGGCACTCAGTCAGTCAGTGGTCAGCTCGGCACTCAGTCAGTCAGTGGTCAGCTCGGCACTCAGTCAGTCAGTGGTCAGCTCGGCACTCAGTCAGTCAGTGGTCAACTCGACACTCAGTGAGTGAGTGGTCAACTCGACACTCAGAAAGTGAGTGGTCAAGTCGACATTCAGTGAATCAGTGGTCAGCTCGGCACTCAGTGAGTGAGTGGTCAGCTCGGCACACAATCAGACAGTGGTCAGCTCGGCACTAAGTCAGTCAGTGGTCAGCTCGGCACTCAGTGAGTGAGTGGTCAGCTCGGCACTTAGTCAGTCAGTTGTCAGCTCGGCACTCAGTCAGTCAGTGGTCCTATGTAAATGTATAATGCTCTTGATGAACGAAAGACGAGTGATTGGAAGGGCCGAATGTAAGACGGGCCTGCGTGCCCAATTTGTGACCCTTTTAAAATAAAGTTGATTTAATTTTGATTTGTTCGAAACACAGCCGCGGGCGATTTGGCAGCAGATCGCCTTGCGTTGCTTTTTACGAAATGGTATGGGTGCCTGTGGTTTAGAAACCAATGGCAAACTACTGAACGTAAATTTGCCAAGAGATCACAACAGAAAAATAAATACTGGTGTTGACTGCGACATCCTGTAAAGAATATGCAACTAACTTTTTTTTAAACATTGTGTCTAGATGAAAGACATCGACTGTAGGACATCCCATTCACCATGACTGGACCGTTAAGGGTGAAGGCAACAAATGTAACGACTACGGAAAAGTCCTTCCAACTCGACAGAGTGGAGAGAGAGAAGAGCAGAGTAAACGCGTTGAACCAGGAAGAGATACATTGCACGACATAGTCACTATGTTTGTGTAATGTATGTTGGTATATGTCTAGATAGGGTTTTATATGTGTAGATCTTAGAAACTACACATTCTTGTTCGTCTGTGTTTAGCTCTCAACAAGAGGGAAAGGTTACACGATCATGTTCTTTAAAAACGAGGAGCGACCTAATGGAGGAAAAACTTTACATTTGCAAACAACACTGTCTCAGCCGACCCAAGGCGGATCCTCATGGTGAGGCCAATCTTCCTGTTATACAAATAACATAAAAGTGACGCATTGTGTGTCGTATTTGTATGCTGATGTAAAATCATATTATTCTTTACGTAACTTCATACAATCATCATTTCACATGACCAGCTAGTATATGTGAATGTCATTGCTGTCTCCAACAAATTTACTGACATCAAACTACCAAACCATCAAATCAGTTTCATCTGACGATCATTTATTATTATGAATACTTAGACAGCAAATACACACAGTGGTAGTTTGTTTACGTCATTGTTTTATCTAAGTAGTGTCCACATTTATGTAATAGTGTATATTTCCATGTTTACTTACAATATTTGGTCGTTATATAATTCAGGGGTGGGAGATTGTCAGGAGGAAACTCGCCCCGCCTAATAGATAATTAGTAAACATAATTCTAGGCATATTTCGCTGCATCTCGTACAATCTATGGTTTGTGTCTTCGTTATTCAAATTCACTACGGGAAAATATTGTTTTGTTTAAAAATAATTCTAGGCACCTAGATACCTTGGGAATACCAAGATCAGCTCACATTTGCTTGTTCACGAAAAATTTCAGCTGTGTGCTTATGTATTCAGCCTAACAGAGACATTTATCCCGAGTTTGCTTGCTTGGGTTTGGAGCGCAGGTGATTAAAAAACTCCACACACTACAACGCCAGTTTGGGCGCTAGCTTAACTTATAGTTAGTTAGTTAGTTAGTCTTTCCTCTTGAGCCTAAGGCGGCGCATAGGGCAGAAGTCCTGTCTCTCCATGCCTGGCGGTTCGCTGCTATTTGTTGTAGATCTTGGATATTTACTTGGCCTTTGAATATGCCTTCTCTAATGATGGTTCTACGCAGGGTCTCTCTTGGTCTTCCCCGTTTTCTTTTCCCTACCGGTGACCATATGAGGGCTTGGTAGGGGAGTCTTGACTTGTCCATTCTGAGTACATGGCCGATGTAGTTCCAACGGCGTCTTCTTATGAAATTGGATACTGTATCTTGCTTAGTCTCTTGTCTTATTTGCGAATTGGTTCTGAAGTCTGTCCAGTGGATGTTTAGAAGTCTTCTAAGACATTTGTTCTCAAAATTGTCTAATTTTTTATCTAAAGCTACCGTTGATTTCCAACTTTCACATCCATACGTTAACACTGGAATCACACAAGAGTTGAAGATTTTAAGTTTTGTGTGTTTGCTGAGTGTCTTTGACTTCCAGATGTTTGACAGTTTATTGAAGGCACTAGATGCCAGTGCGATTCTAGTTGATATTTCTGGTGTTGAGTCCCCTGTAGATGTCATTTTGCTTCCTAGGTATGTGAAGCTGTTGACTTTTTCAAGAACGTAGCTGTTCAATTTGGTGTCATCTGAACTGTTGGTAAGATCAATAGTCTTTGTTTTTGTGGTGTTAATTTGGAGACCAATTTGCCCTGAAACATTTTGGAGGTGGTTTATTTTCTCTTGAGCATCCGGATGTGTTGAACTCAAAAGCACTATGTCGTCGGCAAAGTCCAGGTCTTCTAGAATTTTGTCAACCCAATGAATACCCATATTTGTGTTGCTTGTGCATTTGCGCATGACCCAATCGATAGCTATTCCAAAAAGCATCGGTGATAAGACACAACCCTGTTTCACTCCTGTTTCGACTGAGAACCAGTCAGAGTTGCCTGTTTCTGTTCTTACGCAGCAACGTGTCTCTTTGTAGAAAGATTTTATGACGTTGGTATATTTGGTAGGAAAACCATAGATGTTAAGTAGATTCCAAAGTGAAGGACGGTGGATGCTGTCGAAGGCTTTTTGAAAGTCGACAAAGTTTGTGATTAATTTCGACTGGAATTCTACGGAGTCTTCAATGATTATTCTGAGGGTGAAAATGTGGTCTATGCATGACCGTTTTGGTCTGAAGCCTGCTTGTTCTTCTCTGAGCCTTTCATCTATCGCCTTTTTCAATCTCTCAAGTAACATGCTACAAAAAAGTTTTCCTGGTACTGACAATAGAGTGATACCACGCCAATTATTGCAATCAGACATATCGCCCTTTTTAGGCAGTTTGAAAATTACACCATCTTTCCACTGTTGTGGTGGGGATTCGCTTTGCCAGATTTCATTGATCAGCTGTAACAAACGTTGTAAGGTGTTCTCATCTGCTGCTTTGAGCATTTCTCCTGAGATTTCATCTTCACCAACAGCTTTGTTGTTCTTCAATTTTTTGGTGGCTGCTTTAATCTCTTCCATGGTGAATGACTCGCAGGAGGCATCCAGTGGGGGCATAGTAATTTCTCCATCCAGGTTCGGAACAGTGTCAGGCTGCGGTCTATTTAATATTTCTTTGAAATGTTCTGCCCATCGTTGCTTTTGAAGGTCATCGGATAACAGTTGATTGCCTTGTTTGTCTTTGATGGGTATATTTGGTGTAGGTGAGTGATTGCATAGTTGCTTCATGATATGGAATACGGCTCTGTTGTTTCCAGTTCTGGCAGCTGATTCGGCGTCGGAGGCCAGGCTGTGAATAAAGTTCTGTTTGTCTTTTCGTGCGCTTGATTTCACCTCTTTATCCAACATAGAGTACTTTTGCTTATGGGTTTCATATGTAGATGTGTCTTTTGCAGAAAGAAGTGTTAGTTTTGCTTGTTTTCTTTCTTGTATCTTCGTCCAGGTGTTATCGCTTAGCCACTTCTTCTTCTGTCTTTGTACGTAGCCGACTGTGTTTGTTGCAGCATTTAGCAAGGTAGTTTTTAGGAAATTCCAATTTTCTTCAATGTTGTTTTTAATATTCGCACTGCTCGATATACTTTCTTTGTTAGCATAGATGCTTTGTACCTCTGAATTGAATGCGAGTTGGTGTTCTTTAGTCAGTAGAGACTGTGAGTTTATTTTCTTAATTCTGGGTGATCTGTGCAGAGTCTTGAGCTTTATTTTTAGTTTGGCAATGCAGAGATTGTGATCACTGCCAGCATCTGCACCTCTGTAGGCTCTGACGTCTTGTACTGATGAACGGAATTTGGCATTAATGCAAAATGGTCTATCTGATTTTTTGTGGTGTTATTAGGCGAGTTCCACGTGACTTTGTGTATATCTTTGTGCGGAAATAAAGAGTTTGCTACTATCAGATTTGCTATTTCACAGAATTCTAGTAGTCTCTCTCCGTTTTGGTTCATATCCCCTAAGCCGTGAATTCCCATATATTTCTCAACACCCTTATTGTCAGACCCTATCTTTGCATTGAAATCACCCATTGCAACAACAATGTCGTGCTTGGGAGATGAGTTGATGGTACCAATTAGTTGTTCATGGAAATTATCTTTGTTGATGTCTGTATCGTCGTTGGTAGGTGCGTAGCACTGGATGATTGTAAGCTTGAAATATTTCGTTTGGTAACGAGCTGTTATGATTCTATCATTTACTGGTTCCCAGCTGATCAGTGATCTTTCTACATTTTTTGACATGATGATAGCCACTCCGTTCGAATGATGGTTGTCGGTTCTTCCTGAATAAATTATATGTCTTTGTTCACAGTTGAGAAATGTCTTACCTGAGTCAGTCCATCTGCACTCGCTAACCCCAAGAATTTCTAGGTTGTATTCATTCATAACATTACACACCTGAGTCGTTTTCCCTGTCTGGTACATAGTTCTGACATTCCAGTAACCAATCTTGAAAGTATCCTTGGAGTTTAACATATTTGAGCGACACATTATAACATTTACTGATCTTGAAGTAACGGAAAATGATTAGTCGGATCGTCGATAAACCGTCTTAAGCCAAGCTAGAAGGAAACACGTCGAGAATATCCCGGTCCGGTTGTAACCGTTCATAACACAACACACACTTCACTACACACGTGGGTTGGATTTTAACGTTCCAATAGCCAATTTGAAATATCCTTGGAATTCAACAAATTTCAGCGAAGCAACATAACATTTAGAGCCAGAAATCTGGTTCTGAAACAACGGGAAATTTTACGATGGTGGTTTGTCGGACCGCCGATCAACCGTTCTAAGCCGAGCTAGAAAGAAACACGTCTCGCCATCTTGACCTAAAACCGGAAACCGGCTTAACTTATGACAAAGTGTTATTGCTCGCCCGGCAGATAATCCAGCCCAAACTCTAAATACTGAAACTCCGAATTGTTGATATACGACACAGTATCCTTAACCCTTCCATAGAAATCACAAACTGATGGTTCTAACCGCTTAAACGTTGATTACAACCCGGTATTGCCAACCGGTAAAATGTTGATGACAACCTAGTGTTATCATCCGTTAAATTGTTGATGACTAAGTTTTCAAAGAAATCCTCTATAAGGACTGCCATAGGTCTGTTCACAATCTAGATAAACAGTGAGATATAGTGATCATACAGAGAGGAAAGAACGACCATCCACAGAGATAAAGAACGACCATCCACAGAGATAAAGAACGACCATCCACAGGGGTAAAGAACGACCATTAACAGAGATAAAGAACGACCATACACACAGACAAAAACGACCATATACGCAGACAAAGAACGATCATATACACAGAGATAAAGAATGACCACATACACAGAGATAAAGAATGACCACATACACAGAGATAAAGAATGACCACATACACAGAGATAAAGAATGACCACATACACAGAGATAAAGAATGACCACATACACAGAGATAAAGAATGACCACATACACAGAGATAAAGAATGACCACATACACAGAGATAAAGAATGACCACATACACAGAGATAAAGAATGACCACATACACAGAGATAAAGAATGACCACATACACAGAGATAAAGAATGACCACATACACAGAGATAAAGAATGACCACATACACAGAGATAAAGAATGACCACATACACAGAGATAAAGAATGACCACATACACAGAGATAAAGAATGACCACATACACAGAGATAAAGAATGACCACATACACAGAGATAAAGAATGACCACATACACAGAGATAAAGAATGACCACATACACAGAGATAAAGAATGACCACATACACAGAGATAAAGAATGACCACATACACAGAGATAAAGAATGACCACATACACAGAGATAAAGAATGACCACATACACAGAGATAAAGAATGACCACATACACAGAGATAAAGAATGACCACATACACAGAGATAAAGAATGACCACATACACAGAGATAAAGAATGACCACATACACAGAGATAAAGAATGACCACATACACAGAGATAAAGAATGACCACATTGTGACGAGTTCACCTTGGGTAGTGAGAGTGAACCACACCCTAGGTGTCTCTGGCACTCCCGTGTATTCTAGCCCCAGGGGTTGGATGAGCAGATACACCTTTTTCCTCTGTGGTTGATCTCATATTAGTTAATTACGTCTACAAGCCCCTCCAGATTCTAGACCCCCACTAACTACCTACACCTGTGGAACAATGAACACTGAGGCATCGTCCGAGACCACACTCAATCATTATACAAAGAGCAAGTCAACTTACATAAAGTTTATTCTACCCTTGAGAATATAGAACTGAAATGAACATCCTGATAGAAGAATCTATTTACACAAATAGAAGATAGAGTAGAGATAGACTCAGAGATGTAGGTATCTTCATCGAGTTGAGAAGTAGATTGGATGCAGATGTCCCGTCCAGTCGGTCCGCCACTCACCCGGCTTCCTTCCAGTGAGATGACTAGAACCTTGGAGACCACTCTGTCTCCAGAGCGTGGATCCACAACACTAGAGTCACTGCTGAACCACACTTCACTGGACCAACTGCATCTCTATCACTCCCACGGAGTCACTGTTAATACACTTCTCGAACAATACCAGTTGGGAGACAATCCGCCTGGAATTGCTCCAAGTATTAGTCACTTCGATGAACTTAAACACTGACCAAGCTAATGGTCTATCAATCAGAACACAGTCTTACTGCAGAACCGCTATGGTATTGACCAATTTAATGGTCCCTTTTTCACAGCACCGGAACATGAATGGAAAAGTATCACAGACCAATTCAATGGTCTCCTACAGTCACACTGCTTGTAGAATCAGATATGGCTACTAAATGTTACTGAGTTCTTGGATAACCCAGTTGATAATCTTGATACTGCAACAGTACATTAATAGAATCAGACAACTATTTCACGGCAACAATTCAGGTTGGACTATAATCCCATAGTCCCTTCCACCGGGTTACCTTGACACACGTCACTACTTGGTGAAGTTCCTCTCAGGACCTGCCACTAGAGCTGTCCAAAGAACCATTCAAGTGTCTGAAGATCAGTTACTTCTGCGTTTAGGCAGAACCCCCGTCAAACTAGACGGACCGGTGTTCCCTGTCGTTGAGCATGATTACTCAACATGCTGAACTGTTCATCACAAAACAGAGTGTCGTCTATTTATCAGAACAATCACAAACCAACACTTCTCACACGGGCACCTTCAGGATGGTTGTATGTCTTGAGGCAACCTTCACTCATGGTGAATCAATATTGGGTACCTGATGTGGTTGAGTCTGGCGTGATAAGTAAAGAACTGAACCCTTCGCTCTGTCACACGAAGTGGTTTCCTGCCAACAACATTATAGTTGACTGGTTCCTCAACAGGCAAACTCCTGAAAAGGAAGAGCGACCGGTGAGAGTATACTGGCCCAAACATAAGTCCACATGCATCCTACCAATACCTACTCAACTCTCAGTCATGCTACTTAGTTATGCATATAACTAAAGCATTATCTCTATATGGAGAGTAGTATAGCATGGGTTCACAAATGTCAGCTGGCCTCACAGAACAGCCCGTCAAACAGAGCAAGAAATCAGAATGACGAGTCTGATCTTTGGTCTCACCTCTCCCTAATCATCTACCAGTCGTCGCTAACGTCAGTAGTGATACAAGGCTGTTATTATAGTTCTAAGTTAATTGAACTAAACATAGGTAAAGAGTCCCTAGACTCGGTCCTAACATCATCAATGTACATTAAGAAACATAAGCTGGATCAATATCCCATCCCTTGGGATATAGGAATAGGACCTGATCACATCCCCTATGTACACAAGCCTGTTTGCTGGTGGGACCACCTGCCCCTGCCCTAGCAAACTCTTCTTATCAGACTCTGCCTTAGAGTCAAGAAGCCTTCTTGAAAATACATGTTCCCCACATGTTCCAAGGGTAATCTTCCAGTTCTGTCCTCCCCAAGTGGGTTAGCCTTGGCATGGATGGAATTTCATCGTTGGCTTGGCCTACCAACACATACTTTCATAACTTGCTTTCACATCCCCCATATTCTATATTTCCCCAGTCTCATACAGCCTCCTAGCATCCTTCCATACTTCCAGCACCTGAGCATTCACTCGCACTAGCGCCAGTACGAAAGAGACAGGATAGCTGAGACAAGATTTCAGAACGCACATTTATATCGCGACGGCACGCAGTGTTATCTCGCGACGACCTATTCGGCGTTCGGACTTACTCCAGGAAGTATCACATGCCATGATCTAATATATATGCACACAATGTCCCATCATATATATATATATATAAAGATAGCACCAAAGCAACTTACCTTGCCACAGAAATCCGCTGTTCCACACAAAGAATTCACTATTAAGTTATTACACCATAGTTACATCATTCCTGGTGGCACAGAACTAAGTTCTTCCTTTACTTAGTAATTAAGCACAATTTTGTCTGAAACTCCACCTACCAACTTACCTGGTTTTCTAACCGTTCTTCCGGCTTCAGCAACTGACTGAACTAATCTAGGTTTCCATCCAGCACAAGTAACTAGGTTTTATTCTAACACAGCAACCTAATAGATGTAACGAGTGTCTAAATATGGTACACGTATTTGGAACCCCAAATCGCTTACAACACAATACGGCGTTTCTATCAGCTGTTTCGCGAGCACACGGTAAACAAACACGATTCGCCATCAACTGCGTTATCGATCGGTTTGCTAATTAGTATGCAAGGACATCCGCATAGGTAATGAGGTTAGAACAATGGCGTGTGGAACACACGTACAAAGTTAAATGATTTAAACAATTATCTACCTGTATTGGACAACCAGATCTCCAGACAGCTCCGAACTGTTTCAAGGGCTTCTCATCTTCCTTGATCTAACAGTCAGCCGCATAATGGTTGAGGGGAGACGCACACAAAACGGCTCACATTCGTCCTGCGTCTGTACTGTGGCAACGACAGTAAGTGAATGACTGATTTAGCCACATTCCCGCTTCGTGCCAACTCAATGCGCACGAGAAGCGAGTGCTTCTAGAGAAAAGATACTTTCTCGGGAAAACGTCCTTCCCCGCCTAGAGTTTCTAGACCTCTCTGCACGAGAATTTAGAGCGATACCCAGCATCACGGGTTACTCGAATTTCGGTGTTTCGAGAATATTCTAGATCGTAAGTCCTTCATCGGCTTCCCTCAGTCTATTCTTAGCTGGGAAAGTCCCCGATGACGCGCCAAAATAGTGCGGAATCCTGACGACGCAAGACAGATAATCGCGTTTTGTCACACCAGAATGACCACATACACAGAGATAAAGAATGACCACATACACAGAGATAAAGAATGACCACATACACAGAGATAAAGAATGACCACATACACAGAGATAAAGAATGACCACATACACAGAGATAAAGAATGACCACATACACAGAGATAAAGAATGACCACATACACAGAGATAAAGAATGACCACATACACAGAGATAAAGAATGACCACATACACAGAGATAAAGAATGACCACATACACAGAGATAAAGAATGACCACATACACAGAGATAAAGAATGACCACATACACAGAGATAAAGAATGACCACATACACAGAGATAAAGAATGACCACATACACAGAGATAAAGAATGACCACATACACAGAGATAAAGAATGACCACATACACAGAGATAAAGAATGACCACATACACAGAGATAAAGAATGACCACATACACAGAGATAAAGAATGACCACATACACAGAGATAAAGAATGACCACATACACAGAGATAAAGAATGACCACATACACAGAGATAAAGAATGACCACATACACAGAGATAAAGAATGACCACATACACAGAGATAAAGAATGACCACATACACAGAGATAAAGAATGACCACATACACAGAGATAAAGAATGACCACATACACAGAGATAAAGAATGACCACATACACAGAGATAAAGAATGACCACATACACAGAGATAAAGAATGACCACATACACAGAGATAAAGAATGACCACATACACAGAGATAAGAATGACCACATACACAGAGATAAAGAATGACCACATACACAGAGATAAAGAATGACCACATACACAGAGATAAAGAATGACCACATACACAGAGATAAAGAATGACTCAACACATAGCAAAAGAAAGATAAAACACAGAGACAGGAAATGATAAAATACAGAGATAAGAATCGATAAAATAGAGAGATAAGAATCGATAAAATAGAGAGATAAGAATCGATAAAATAGAGAGATAAGAATCGATAAAATAGAGAGATAAGAATCGATAAAATAGAGAGATAAGAATCGATAAAATAGAGAGATAAGAATCGATAAAATAGAGAGATAAGAATCGATAAAATAGAGAGACAAGAATCGATAAAATAGAGAGATAAGAATCGATAAAATAGAGAGATAAGAATCGATAAAATAGAGAGATAAGAATCGATAAAATAGAGAGATAAGAATCGATAAAATAGAGAGACAAGAATCGATAAAATAGAGAGACAAGAATCGATAAAATAGAGAGATAAGAATCGATAAAATAGAGAGACAAGAATCGATAAAATAGAGAGACAAGAATCGATAAAATAGAGAGACAAGAAACGATAAAATAGAGAGACAAGAATCGATAAAATAGAGAGACAAGAATCGATAAAATAGAGAGACAAGAATCGATAAAATAGAGAGACAAGAATCGATAAAATAGAGAGACAAGAATCGATAAAATAGAGAGACAAGAATCGATAAAATAGAGAGACAAGAATCGATAAAATAGAGAGACAAGAATCGATAAAATAGAGAGGCAAGAAACGATAAAATAGAGAGACAAGAATCGATAAAATAGAGAGACAAGAATCGATAAAATAGAGAGACAAGAATCGATAAAATAGAGAGACAAGAATCGATAAAATAGAGAGACAAGAAACGATAAAATAGAGAGACAAGAATCGATAAAATAGAGAGACAAGAATCGATAAAATAGAGAGATAAGAAACGATAAAATAGAGAGACAAGAATCGATAAAATACAGAGACAAGAATCGATAAAATAGAGAGACAAGAATCGATAAAATAGAGAGACAAGAATCGATAAAATAGAGAGATAAGAATCGATAAAATAGAGAGACAAGAATCGATAAAATAGAGAGACAAGAATCGATAAAATAGAGAGACAAGAAACGATAAAATAGAGAGACAAGAATCGATAAAATAGAGAGACAAGAATCGATAAAATAGAGAGACAAGAATCGATAAAATAGAGAGACAAGAATCGATAAAATAGAGAGACAAGAATCGATAAAATAGAGAGACAAGAATCGATAAAATAGAGAGACAAGAATCGATAAAATAGAGAGACAAGAATCGATAAAATAGAGAGACAAGAAACGATAAAATAGAGAGACAAGAATCGATAAAATAGAGAGACAAGAATCGATAAAATAGAGAGACAAGAATCGATAAAATAGAGAGACAAGAATCGATAAAATAGAGAGACAAGAAACGATAAAATAGAGAGACAAGAATCGATAAAATAGAGAGACAAGAATCGATAAAATAGAGAGATAAGAAACGATAAAATAGAGAGACAAGAATCGATAAAATACAGAGACAAGAATCGATAAAATACAGAGACAAGAAACGATAAAATACAGAGACAAGAAACGATAAAGTACAGAGACAAGAAACGATAAAGTACAGAGACAAGAAACGATAAAACACAGAGACAAGAAACGATAAAATAGAGAGACAAGAAACGATAAAATACAGAGACAAGAAACGATAAAACACAGAGATAAGAATCGATAAAATAGAGAGACAAGAATCGATAAAATAGAGAGACAAGAATCGATAAAACACAGAGATAAGAATCGATAAAATAGAGAGATAAGAATCGATAAAATAGAGAGACCAGAATCGATAAAACACAGAGATAAGAAACGATAAAATACAGAGACAAGAATCGATAAAATAGAGAGACAAGAATCGATAAAATAGAGAGACAAGAATCGATAAAACACAGAGATAAGAAACGATAAAATACAGAGACAAGAATCGATAAAATAGAGAGACAAGAATCGATAAAATAGAGAGACAAGAATCGATAAAATACAGAGATAAGAAACGATAAAATAGAGAGACAAGAATCGATAAAATAGAGAGACAAGAATCGATAAAATACAGAGACAAGAAACGATAAAGTACAGAGATAAGAAACGATAAAGTACAGAGATAAGAAACGATAAAATAGAGAGACAAGAATCGATAAAACACAGAGACAAGAAACGATAAAATAGAGAGACAAGAATCGATAAAATACAGAGACAAGAAACGATAGAGTACAGAGATAAGAAACGATAAAGTACAGAGATAAGAAACGATAAAATAGAGAGACAAGAATCGATAAAATAGAGAGACAAGAATCGATAAAATACAGAGACAAGAAACGATAAAGTACAGAGACAAGAAACGATAAAGTACAGTGACAAGAAACGATAAAATACAGAAACAAGAAACGATAAAGTACAGAGACTAGAATCGATAAAACACAGAGACAAGAAACGATAAAACAGAGACAAGAAACGATAAATACAGAGACAATTAACTATAAAACACAGAGACAAATATCAATAAAACGACTATACACAAAGACAATTGATTGCTCATTATTATAACTTTAGGGTCGACAAAATCTTGCAAAATAAAAACCTGAGATGTTTGAAAAAAAAAAGAAAAACACTATTTGGATAGGGAAGGAATATAGTTTTTGGGAAGGTAAGAAATAAAGGTAACTGGATACTTTAGCTTTCCAGGTAGTGATGTATGTGAAAGCTTCGGATGTCACATCCCTACGGCAGTGTCTAACCTGGGCAGATTATTTACACCCGCATCTCTGAAACCAGCTTCTTTGATTCACACCGATGACCTGTTTTCTCGAAGACTGTACAGACAGCGCGGCACACCTGAATCACGTATTACCTGCCAGCATTCAGCTCACCTGATCTCACCTTTTGTATGAAACCCTTCCTGATCGCCTGTTTTCAGTTTCCTCTCAAATCTTTGCCAGATATAGTAAGTACTCACCCTTGTACACATTTCGCCATCCGTCTTCGTATTGAGTACAGACGTGATGCTTGATTCCCCTATCGCCGTGAACAAAACGTGACGCTTGATTCTCCTGTCGCCGTGAACATAACGTGACGCTAGATTACTATCCGTGAGCTTAGCGGGACGTATGATCTCCTGTCCTGAGTACAGTGTGGCATATGGTTTCTGGCCTTACCTATAACGTGACATATGGTCTCTTGCCTTAAATAACGTGACGTTTGGTCTCTTGCATTAAATATAACGTGACATGTTGTCTCTTCCTTAAATATAACGTGACATGTCTCTTGCATTTAATATAACGTGGCGTGTGATCTCGTGCCCTAAGTATAACATGACGTTTGATCTCTTGTCTTAAATAAAAAGTCACGTGTGGTATCTTCTCTTAAATATAACGTCACGTGAGATCTCATGACTTAAATATGTGTGGTCTCTTATTTAAACTTTAGCGTGACGTGTGATCTCTCGCCCTGAGTATAATATGACGTGTGATCTTAGAGCATTCAGATTGTCAGCCAGGTCCATGGCTCGTCCGCCTTCCACAGTAGCCTCACCTGCAAGCCTGACTGTCAGCCGAGACCGCTCAAGAGACAGCAACCAATCTCTTCGCACCCACCCCACCTCTATCTCTTGAGCATGTTCATTAAGTCGCTAAGAAAACATGCCCAAGTGAATGTCTGTGTCTCGAGCCATGTTATTGCTTTACTTACTGCCATGAATTCCATAGTCAGGCTATTTGTGGTCAAAGCAAAAGCACCACAGTCTTCTTTCACAATTCCCCCTCCGGCCTGAAGCGTAAAAGCCAATGAACTTCTCGTACTTTTTTTTTTTTTTTTTGGTTTTGTATTTTTTTGTTCGCATATCATTTACAGGACATCGCTGTCAACTTCAGCATCTTTCAGCTGATTGTTGATTTCTTGGCAAGATTACGCTCAGTAGCTTGCCATTGCTTTCTGAGCGACCGGCTCACATACACCGTAAGTTACCGATGCGACGAGAACCGCCACCGATTCTCGCGCACGTCACGATACTCACAAGAGTATACGGAATTACGGAGAAAGTCGTGTAACCCCTAGGGCAGGGAGACTGGCTCTCGCAAATTAGCTAATTACAATCACCCAAATTAGCTAAGTACAATCACGCGAAATAGCTCTAATCGTTTTGTAACAGAAGCAGCCATCTTTCCTCATCGCTTCCATATGCATAACCTGTTTATAGTTTTTGTTACATAAACTGTTTGTAGTTTTGTCACATAATCTATTGTAGTTTTGTCACATAATCTATTGTAGATTTGTCACTTAACCTGTGTGTAGTTTTGTCACATAACCTGTGTATAGTTTTGTCACTTAATCTGTGTGTAGTTTTGTCACATAACCTGTGTATAGTTTTGTCACATAACCTGTCCAAAAGTTTTGTCACGTTACATGTGTAGAGTTTTTGTCACGCTTACAATGTTCAGCTCTTTACACCGATACCGCCTGGTATATGGAGCTGCTCACGTCTGGTGCCGCACTCTGCGGGAATGTGTGCTGTAATCACAGTGTGAGAATGTGTGCTGTAATCACAGTGTGAGAATGTCTGCTGTAATCATAGTGTGAGAATGTGTGCTGTAATCATAATGTCAGAATGTGTGCTGTAATCACAGTGTGAGAATGTGTGCTGTAATCACCGTGTGAGAATGTGTGCTGTAATCACAGTGTGAGAATGTGTGCTGTAATCATAGTGTGAGAATGTGTGCTGTAATCATAGTGTGAGAATGTGTGCTGTAATCATAATGTCAGAATGTGTGCTGTAATCACAGTGTGAGAATGTGAGCTGTAATCATAGTGTGAGAATGTGTGCTGTAATCATAATGTCAGAATGTGTGCTGTAATCACAGTGTGAGAATGTCTGCTGTAATCATAGTGTGAGAATGTGTGCTGTAATCATAATGTCAGAATGTGTGCTGTAATCACAGTGTGAGAATGTGTGCTGTAATCACAGTGTGAGAATGTCTGCTGTAATCATAGTGTGAGAATGTGTGCTGTAATCATAATGTCAGAATGTGAGCTGTAATCACAGTGTGAGAATGTGTTCTGTAATCATAGTGTCAGAATGTGTGCTGTAATCACAGTGTGAGAATGTGTGCTGTAATCATAGTGTGAGAGAGTGTGCTGCAATCACAGTGTGAGAATGTGAGCTGTAATCATAGTGTGAGAATGTGTGCTGTAATCACAGTGTGAGAATGTGTGCTGTAATCAATGTGTGGGAATGTGTGCTGTAATCACAGTGTGAGAATGTTTGCTGTAATCATAGTGTGAAAGTGTGTGCTGTAATCATAGTGTGAGAATATGTGTGTAACCACAGTGTGAGAATGTGTGATGTAATCACTGTGTGAGAATGTGTGCTGTAATCACAGTGTGAAAATGTGTGCTGTAATCACAGTGTGAAAATGTGTGCTGTAATCATAGTGTGAGAATGTGTGTGTAACCACAGTGTGAGAATGTGTGGTGTAATCACTGTGTGAGAATGTGTACTGTAATCACAGTGTGAGAACGTATGCTTTAATCTAAGTGTGAGAATGTGAGCTGTAATCACAGTGTGAGAGTATGTGCTGTAATCACAGTATGAGAATGTGTGCTGTAATCACAGTATGAGAATGTGTGCTGTAATCACAGTGTGAGAATGTCTGCTGTAATCGCAGTGTGAGAGTGTGTGCTGTAATCACAGTGTGAGAATGTCTGCTGCAATCACAGTGTGAGAGTGTGCGCTGTAATCACAGTATGAGAATGTGTGCTGTAATCACAGTGTGAGAGTGCGTGCTGTAATCATAGTGTGAGAGTGTGTGCTGTAATCATAGTGTGAGAATGTGTACTGTAATCATAGTGTGAGAGTGTTTGCTGTAATCACAGTGTGAGAGTGTGTGCTGTAATCATAGTGTGAGAGTGTGTGCTGTAATCACAGTGTGAGAATGTGTGGTATAATCACAGTGTGAGAATGTGTGCTGTAATCACAGTGTGAGAATGTGTGCTGTAATCATAGTGTCAGAGTGTGTGCTGTAATCATATTGTGAGAGTGTGTGTTGTAATCATAGTGTCAGAGTGTGTGCTGTAATCACAGTGAGAGAGTATGTGCTGTAATCACAGTGTGAGAGTGTGTGCTGTAATCATAGTGTGAGAGTGTGTGCTGTAATCACAGTGTGAGAATGTGTGCTGTAATCACATTGTGAGAGTGTTGCTGTAATCAAAGTGTGAAAGTGTGTGCTGTAATCACAGTGTTAGAGTGTGTGCTGTAATCATAGTGTGAGAGTGTGTGCTGTAATCACAGTGTGAGAGTGTGTGGTGTAATCATAGTGTGAGAGTGTGTGCTGTAATCACAGTGTGAGAGTGTGTGCTGTAATCACAGTGTGAGAATGTCTGCTGTAATCGCAGTGTGAGAGTGTGTGCTGTAATCACAGTGTGAGAATGTGAGCTGTAATCATAGTGTGAGAACGTATGCTGTAATCTAAGTGTGAGAATGTGTGCTGTAATCATTGTGTGAGAATGTGTGCTGGAATCACAGTGTGAGAATGTGTGCTGTAATCAATGTGTGAGAATGTGTGCTGTAATCACAGTGTGAGAATGTGTGCTGTAATCACAGTGTGAGAGTGTGTGCTGTAATCACAGTGTGAGAATGTCTGCTGCAATCACAGTGTGAGAGTGTGCGCTGTAATCACAGTATGAGAATGTGTGCTGTAATCACAGTGTGAGAGTGCGTGCTGTAATCATAGTGTGAGAGTGTGTGCTGTAATCATAGTGTGAGAATGTGTGCTGTAATCATAGTGTGAGAGTGTGTGCTGTTATCACAGTGTGAGAGTGTGTGCTGTAATCATAGTGTGAGAGTGTGTGTTGTAATCACAGTGTGAGATCGTGTGGTGTAATCACAGTGTGAGAATGTGTGCTGTAATCACAGTGTGAGAATGTGTGCTGTAATCATAGTGTCAGAGTGTGTGCTGTAATCATATTGTAAGAGTGTGTGCTGTAATCATAGTGTCAGAGTGTGTGCTGTAATCACAGTGAGAGAGTATGTGCTGTAATCACTGTGTGAGAGTGTGTGCTGTAATCATAGTGTGAGAGTGTGTGCTGTAATCACAGTGTGAGAATGTGTGCTGTAATCACATTGTGAGAGTGTTGCTGTAATCAAAGTGTGAAAGTGTGTGCTGTAATCACAGTGTTAGAGTGTGTGCTGTAATCATAGTGTGAGAGTGTGTGCTGTAATCACAGTGTGAGAGTGTGTGGTGTAATCATAGTGTGAGAGTGTGTGCTGTAATCACAGTGTTAGAGTGTGTGTTGTAATCACAGTGTGAGAATGTCTGCTGTAATCAAAGTGTGAGAATGTCTGCTGTAATCACAGTGTGAGAATGTCTGCTGTAATCACAGTGTGAGAATGTCTGCTGTAATCACGGTGTGAGAATGTCTGCTGTAATCACAGTGTGAGAATGTCTGCTGTAATCACAGTGTGAGAATGTCTGCTGTAATCACAGTGTGAGAATGTCTGCTGTAATCACAGTGTGAGAATGTCTGCTGTAATCACAGTGTGAGAATGTGTGCTGTAATCACAGTGTGAGAATGTCTGCTGTAATCACAGTGTGAGAATGTGTGCTGTAATCACAGTGTGAGAATGTCTGCTGTAATCATAGTGTGAGATTGTGTGCTGTAATCACAGTGTAAGAGTGTGTGGTGTAATCATAGTGTGAGAGTGTGTGCTGTAATCACAGTGTGCGAGTGTGTGCTGTAATCACAGTGTGAGAATGTCTGCTGTAATCACAGTGTGAGAATGTCTGCTGTAATCACAGTGTGAGAATGTCTGCTGTAATCACAATGTGAGAATGTCTGCTGTAATCACAGTGTGAGAATGTTTGCTGTAATCATAGTGTGAGAACGTGTGCTGTAATCATAGTGTGAAAGTGTGTGCTGTAATTATAGTGTGAGAATGTGTGCTGTAATCACACTGTGTGAGTGTGTGCTGTAATCATAGTGTGAGAGTGTGTGCTGTAATCATAGTGTGAGAATATGTGGTGTAATCACAATGTGAGAATGTGTGCTGTAATCATAGTGTGAGAATGTGTGCTGTAATCACAGTGTGAGAGTGTGTGCTGTAATCATAGTGTGAGAGTGTGTGCTGTAATCATACTGTGAGAATGTGTGCTGTAATCACAGTGTGAGAGTGTGTGCTGTAATCACAGTGTGAGAGTGTGTGCTGTAATCACAGTGTGAGAATGTGTGCTGTAATCACATTGTGAAAATGTGTGCTGTAATCACAGTGTGAGATTGTGTGCTGTAATCACAGTGTGAGAATGTGTAGTGTAATCAATGTGTGAGTATGTCTGCTGTAATCACAGTATGAGATTGTATGCTGTAATCAGTGTGAGAATATGTGATGTAATCACAGTATGAGAATGTGTGCTGTAATCACAGTGTGACAATGTGTAGTGTAATCAATGTGTGAGAATGTGTGCTGTAATCACAGTATGAGAATGTTTGCTGTAATCACAGTATGAGATTGTATGCTGTAATCAGTGTGAGAATACGTGATGTAATCACAGTGTGAGAATGTGTGCTGTAATCACAGTGTGAGAATGTCTGCTGTAATCACGGTGTGAGAATGTCTGCTGTAATCACAGTGTGAGAATGTCTGCTGTAATCACAGTGTGAGAATGTCTGCTGTAATCACAGTGTGAGAATGTCTGCTGTAATCACAGTGTGAGAATGTCTGCTGTAATCACAGTGTGAGAATGTGTGCTGTAATCACAGCGTGAGAATGTCTGCTGTAATCACAGTGTGAGAATGTGTGCTGTAATCACAGTGTGAGAATGTCTGCTGTAATCATAGTGTGAGATTGTGTGCTGTAATCACAGTGTAAGAGTGTGTGGTGTAATCATAGTGTGAGAGTGTGTGCTGTAATCACAGTGTGAGAGTGTGTGCTGTAATCACAGTGTGAGAATGTCTGCTGTAATCACAGTGTGAGAATGTCTGCTGTAATCACAGTGTGAGAATGTCTGCTGTAATCACAATGTGAGAATGTCTGCTGTAATCACAGTGTGAGAATGTTTGCTGTAATCATAGTGTGAGAACGTGTGCTGTAATCATAGTGTGAAAGTGTGTGCTGTAATTATAGTGTGAGAATGTGTGCTGTAATCACACTGTGTGAGTGTGTGCTGTAATCATAGTGTGAGAGTGTGTGCTGTAATCATAGTGTGAGAATATGTGGTGTAATCACAATGTGAGAATGTGTGCTGTAATCATAGTGTGAGAATGTGTGCTGTAATCACAGTGTGAGAGTGTGTGCTGTAATCATAGTGTGAGAGTGTGTGCTGTAATCATACTGTGAGAATGTGTGCTGTAATCACAGTGTGAGAGTGTGTGCTGTAATCACAGTGTGAGAGTGTGTGCTGTAATCACAGTGTGAGAATGTGTGCTGTAATCACATTGTGAAAATGTGTGCTGTAATCACAGTGTGAGATTGTGTGCTGTAATCACAGTGTGAGAATGTGTAGTGTAATCAATGTGTGAGTATGTCTGCTGTAATCACAGTATGAGATTGTATGCTGTAATCAGTGTGAGAATATGTGATGTAATCACAGTATGAGAATGTGTGCTGTAATAACAGTGTGACAATGTGTAGTGTAATCAATGTGTGAGAATGTGTGCTGTAATCACAGTATGAGAATGTGTGCTGTAATCACAGTATGAGATTGTATGCTGTAATCAGTGTGAGAATACGTGATGTAATCACAGTGTGAGAATGTGTGCTGTAATCACAGTGTGAGAATATGTGCTGTAATCAATGTGCGAGACTGCGTGGTGTAATAACACTGTGAGAATATGTGCTGTATTCATTGTGAGAGTGTGTGCTGTAATCAGTTTGTGATATTTTGTGAGTATATGTTGTGGGTGTATGTTTTGAGTGTTTGTTGTGTATGTTGTAAGTGAGTGTCTGTGTTGTATAAGTGTATGTTTTGTTTATGTCGAGAGAGTGTTATATTGGGTGTCTGCTATATGTAGTGTATGTGTGTCATTTATGCGAATGTGTATGTATGTGTGCGCGTATAAGGAGCATGCAGTGAGAGAGTGTGTGTACGCGCCAACAATTCTGACACAAGCTACAAGAAATGTCAACAATGGCATTCACCGCCTCGACACCAGACATCAACGGAAGCATATTGCAACGTGTCATAAATGACATCACATGACATCTGCACCCCACACCCTGGCTCAGATTACCCCACAGCCACACAGGTATTACCCCACAACTATCCAGGTGTTTTGTTTGCGCTAGAACCGGCAGCTGTGGAAGCGGGGGTGTCTGGGTACAAACCTTTCCAGCGGGTGGGTCAGGACGAAAGATCTCCGCACACACGCTTTCACTGAATGTGCTAGGTCGCGTCGAACTAGCGGTGACTAATATTGTCTTTAAGTAGTTTTTGTCAATCTCTCTTTCTTGACGCTTCTCATTCGCGCTGTCTACGTCTCTCTGTATCGCTCACTTTCTCTTTCGCTATCCCGAGCTCTCTCGCTCTCGATCTCGGTCTGTCTGTCTGTCTGTCTGTCTGTCTGTCTGTCTGTCTGTCTGTCGGTCGGTCGGTCGGTCGGTCGGTCGGTCGGTCGGTCGGTCGGTCGGTCGGTCGGTCTGTCTGTCTGTCTGTCTGTCTGTCTGTCTGTCGGTCTGTCTGTATTGCCACTTCCCATCTTTCTCTCTCAGCTCAGTCGTACACCCCCTGGTTTATTCTCGAGCACGACATCTCACTATCTCTCCCCCTCTCCCCCCCCCCCCCCCCCCCCCCCCCCTCTCTATCGCTCTCTCTGTCGCACGCTCTCTCCCCGGTTAGTTCTCGTTATCTTTTACTCACTATCGCTATTCTCTGTCTATTTATTTCTCCCCTCTCTCTCTCTCCCTGTTTGGTTGGGGGTGGGTGCGTAGTGGAGGATGTGTGGGCGAGGGAGTGAGTGTTGGTGGATGGGTGGGGAATGTGTGTGTAGGTGGGGAGAGTGTGGTGTGTTGGTTGGGGATATGTGTGCGGTGTGTGGGTGGGGTATGTGTGTGGGGGGATTTGTGTGGTGTGTGGGTGGGGGTATATGGGGTGGGTACTTGAGGGTATCTGTGTGGGTGTGGGTGGGGATATTGTGTGGTAAGTGGGTGGGGGATATGTGTTGGAGTGTAGGTGGTGCTGTGTTGTGGTATGTGAGTGTGGGATGTGTTGGTGAGGGATATGTGTGTGTGGTGCGTGGGTTGGGAATATTGCGTTGTAGGGGATTATGTGATGTGCGGGTGGGGATGTTTGTGGTGGGGGATTGTGTTAGGTATGTGTGCGTGGGTGGAGGATGTATGTGTGGGTAGTGGGGTGTGTGTGAGTCGATTGGGGATGTATAGGTGGTTAGGGAGATGTGTGTGTGTGTGTGGGTAGGGAGATGTCAGTTGGTAGGGATGTGTGTGTATGGTTTAGGGATGTGTGAGTGGATGTGCTATGTGTGGGTTGGTGGGGGATGTGTGTAAATGGGTGGGGAATATGTGGTCGATGGAGGTGTGGCTGGGGGATGGGTGATTTGATGTGTGGGTGGGGAGAGGATGTGAGGGTTAGGATGTGTATGTGGGTGGGCGCGGGATATGTGGGTTGGTGGGGGATGTTTGTGGGTGGCGAGTGTGTTTGGGTTGGGGGAACAGGTGAGGGCAGTGTGTGTGGGTGGGGGATGTGCTGGAGGGGGATGGTTGGGTTGGTGGGGTATGTATGTGTCCCTATGTGTGTGTGTGTGTGTGGGTAGGTGGGGGTATGTGTGTAGGTGGGGTGATGTGTGGGCAGGTGTGCGATGGGCCTCATAACATGGTAATTTACCTTGTTTATGTTTACAACATTCATTTCATAATGTTTATTTTTCTTCCTATGTGAATGTATAATGCTCTTGATGAACGAAAGATGAGTGATTGGAAGGGCCGAATGTAAGACGGACCTGCGTGCCCAATTTGTGACCCTTTTAAAATAAAGTTGATTTGATTTGATCTCTCTCCCTCCCTCTCTCTCCCTCTCTCTCTCCACCTCTCTCTCTCCCTCTCTCTCCCCCTCTCTCTCTCCCTATCTCTCTCCCTCTCTCTCTCCCTCTCTCTCCCTCTCTCCCTCTCTCTCTCTCCCTCTCTCTCTCCCTGTCTCTCCCTCTCTCTCCCTGTCTCTCTCTCTCCATGTCTCTCTCTCCCTCTCTCTCTCCCCCTCTCTCTCTCCCTCTCTCTCTCTCTCTCTCTCTCTCTCGCTCTCTCTCTCTCTCTCTATAATGCATATCTTTTATATTGTTGCTGTTCTCTGTTAGCCTTGAATGATGTGCGAATGATATAATGTATGAAAGCGAGTGATAGAAGGGCAGAATGTTAGACGGGCCTGCGTGCCCAATTCTTAACCCTTTGAAAATAAAGTTTGTTCGTTCGTTCTTTCGTTCGTTCGTTCGTTCTCCCTCTCTCTCTCCCCTCTCTCTCTCTCTCTCTCCCTCTCTCTCTAAAGTATATATATATATATATATATATATATATATATATATATATATATATATATATATATATATATATATATATTGCATTGGCACCTTGCCGTCTTGACAGACGATAGTTTGTGCTTTAAAAAGGCATAATAACTTTTAACTATGGCGGTAGCGAGTGTGACTGTTAAGGCCAATTTGCGCTGTAAATGTCCGTTCACAGTGGGTGCATGTGAACACGTGGTCATTTCCACCATCATGCACCATCTTACGTCTCAAACGCTTGGTGTGTGACTTTTCTGCAATAATTTTCTCCTTTGACTTTATTCCATTTCTGATATTTGCCCTCCATGCAACACGTTCAGCGGCGACTTGCTCCCAATGTGCATTATCAATGCCTGTATCAATCATGTCCCGCTTACACACATCTTTGTATCGTAGTAGAGGCCGACCCTGAGATCTCTTACCCATCTGTAATTCACCAAAAAAGATATCCTTTGGTATTCTACCATCATCCATCCTCCTAAGATGTCCTATCCATCTAAGTCTACGAAGACTGAGCATGGAATAAACTGTCACACAACCTGATCTTTCCAATACTTCAGTATTTGTGATTTTGTCTTGCCACTTAATACCAAGAATTCTTCGCAGACACCGCATATGAAAGCTGTTTAAGTTGTTCTCTTGGTGTGAGTAAGTTGTCCAGGTTTCACTGCCATAGAGAAGAGTACTAAGGACACAGGCTTGATAGACAAGGACTTTTGTTTTGGCAGTAAGCTTCCTGTTCTCCCAGACTCTTTTTCTTAACCTGTTCATTGTTGTTGCTGCCTTACCAATCCGGATGTTGATTTCCTGATCTAGGGATAATTTGCTATTTACCACTGATCCTAGATATGTAAAATGGTCTACTATCTCTAGTTCGGCGTCGTCAATAAAGATTGATGGTACCCCATGTGCACCTTGTGACATAATCTGTGTCTTCTTTTTGCTAATTGTTAAACCAAATTCAGAACAAGCATTGGAGAATGCAGATAGTAGACATTGCAATTCTTCCTCAGAGTGGGTCGTAACTGCAGCATCATCTGCAAAAAGCAACTCTCTGATCAGTACCCTCCTAATTTTGGTCTTAGCCTTCAATCTCTGAGCATTGTAGAGGCCGCCATCTGAGCGTGAGTGAATGTATATACCACCATCCTGATCATGAAATGCATATTTCAGTAGAAGTGAAAAGTATATTCCAAAGAGGGTGGGAGCTAGTACACAACCTTGCTTAACTCCACTCCACAAGTGAGATACCCCTATAGTTGTTGCAGTCGCTCCGATCTCCCTTGTTCTTGTACATTGTTATGATGCTTGAATCTTTGAAATCCTGTGGGACTTGTCCTTCACGCCAGCATAGCTCTATTAGCTGGTGGATCAGTATAGTGAGTGTGTCTTGCCCACTCCTGATAACCTCTATTGGAATCCCATCCTTACCTGGAGCCTTGCCAGATGCAAGTTCATTTATAGCACACTTAACTTCTGTTATGGTGGGAAGTGTGTCCAGGTGGTCAAGAGTTGGCAGAGCCTCTATGGCGTTGAGGGCATCATCCGCTAGTTTGGTCTCACTTGAGTAAAGCTCCAAATAGTGCTCTACCCATCTGTCCATCTGCTGTTTCTTATCAGTGATGATTTCTCCAGTCAAGGTTTTCAATGGTGCATATTATAATAATATGGTGCATACAATGATGATATATATATAAACACAGGATAAACAACACATATATTAAGATAGGAGACCTGCACTTGTACGTGTTGTCTATCTGATGAGCACACAACACGTCGCACACATACATACTCACAGTTGATGAGCACACAACACGTCGCACACATACATACTCACAGTTGATGAGCACACAACACGTCGCACACAAACATACTCACAGTTGATGAGCACTCAACACGTCGCACACAAACATACTCACAGTTGATTAGCACACAACACGTCGCACACAAACATACTCACAGTTGATGAGCACACAACACGTCGCACACATACATACTCACAGTTGATGAGCACACAACACGTCGCACACAAACATACTCACAGTTGATTAGCACACAACACGTCGCACACAAACATACTCACAGTTGATGAGCACTCAACACGTCGCACACAAACATACTCACAGTTGATTAGCACACAACACGTCGCACACAAACATACTCACAGTTGATTAGCACACAACACGTCGCACACAAACATACTCACAGTTGATGAGCACTCAACACGTCGCACACAAACATACTCACAGTTGATGAGGACATAACACCTCACACACAAACATACTCACAGTTGATGAGGACATAACACCTCACACACAAACATACTCACAGTTGATGAGGACATAACACCTCACACACAAACATACTCACAGTTGATGAGCACACAAACATCGCACACAAACATACTCACAGTTGATGAGGACATAACACCTCACACACAAACATACTCACAGTTGATGAGGACATAACACCTCACACACAAACATACTCACAGTTGATGAGGACATAACACCTCACACACAAACATACTCACAGTTGATGAGCACACAACACGTCGTACACAAACATACTCACAGTTGATGAGCACATAACACGTCGTACACAAACATACTCACAGTTGATGAGCACTCAACACGTCGCACACAAACATACTCACAGTTGATGAGCACTCAACACGTCGCACACAAACATACTCACAGTTAATGAGCACGCAACACGTCGCACACAAACATACTCACAGTTGATGAGCACTCAACACGTCGCACACAAACATACTCACAGTTGATGAGGACATAACACGTCACACACAAACATACTCACAGTTGATGAGCACACAAACATCGCACACAAACATACTCACAGTTGATGAGCACACAAACATCGCACACAAATATCGCACACAACACGTCGCATACAAACATACTCACAGTTGATGAGCACTCAACATGTCGGACACAAACATACTCACAGTTGATGAGCACACAAATATCGCACACAAACATACTCACAGTTGATGAGCACACAAACATCGCACACAAACATCGCACACAAACATACTCACAGTTGAAGGCAAACTCGGCAGGCTCGCTGTCGTCCACTGCCATAAGCACGATGGCTCTAAACTGGGACATGTCATTTCTCGAGGTCAGAGCCATCTTAAATCTAACAGCGTCCAGGATTTAACGAGGTCCCACAGCCACACAAACCATACAACGCACTTCTAGTGCAACAGCGAGTTCCTGGCAGGTCAATTACTCCACCAAACTCCACAATAACAGCGAGTTCCTGGCAGGTCAATTACTCCACCAAACTCCACAACAACAGCGAGTTCCTGGCAGGTCAATTACTCCACCAAACTTCACAATAACAGCGAGTTCCTAGCAGGTCAATTACTCCACCAAACTTCACAACAACAGCGAGTTCCTGGCAGATCAATTACTCCACCAAACTCCACAACAACAGCGAGTTCCTGGCAGGTCAATTACTCCACCAAACTCCACAACAACAGCGAGTTCCTGGCAGGTCAATTACTCCACCAGACTTCACAACAACAGCGAGTTCCTGGCAGGTCAATTACTCCACCAGACTTCACAACTCCGTGCCCTGAAGCACCTCTCTTGGCAGGATGTCACGGTACATGGTAAAGGTTCAAATCACTTCAGCCTTTGTCACTTCATGGAAACCTCAACGAAGTATGCAACACCCGGAGAGTTGTGCTCATGTCTGTCTCAAATCTGAATTGAGAAAAGAAAAAGGCAAAAGTTATCCTAAGGAAGAATCTGGGAATCGCTGAGGTTGACTTATTTGGTTGTTATTTGGGTTTTGAAGATTGAGCACAACCCACTACTAGCAACGCTGATCATATTCCGGTACGACCCTAAGGCCTTGTCCAGTCAGATTGAAAGCACTAGACTCAAGTTTCGCTCTCGTTTGAGCTCGTCAGTAGCAAAACAACCAAATCAATCAATTTGATTATTGCTCGCTGGACTTTAGGCGGCCTGGTGTGCCTTGCCAGATCGAGAAGACCTGATCATTCGGGGCCACATGGATTGACGGATGTCAGTCGCGGCGATCGGAAAAATTTTGAGCTATAGCCTACAATCGGTGACGTTATCATATTCTAATATGATAATTTGGTCACGTCTGGCGTGAGTCGTGTGGTCAGTGGTTGCACACCCGCCTCACACGCCAAGGATCCGGAGTTCGATCCAGGGTCCAGTCAGGGATATATACTACTGACGAACTCAAACGAGAGCGAAACTCGAGTCTAGAGCTTCCATATTGACGTGGACAAGGCCTTAGATTCGTACGGGAATACGATCAGCGTTGCCAGTAGTGGATTGGGCTCAGTCTCTCTCTCTCTCTCTCTCTCTCTCTCTCTCTCTCTCTCTCTCTCTCTCTCTCTCTCTCTCTCTCTCTCTCTCTCTCTCCGTGTGTGTGTGTGTGTGTGTTTATGTGTGTGTGTGTGTGTCTATGTGTCCGTGTGTGAGGTATAAAACAAAACTCCAATCTGTTTGTCGTATTATACATTCCCCAAAGTGTATGTTTGTGTGTGTGTGTGTGTGTGTGGGGGGGGGGGGGGTGCGTATGCGCGCGCGCGCTTGTATGTGTGTGCGTGTGTGTGTGTGTGTGTGTGTGTTATAAAACATCCCCTCAATGTCCCAGTGCTAGACAAATGTCGCAGTTTGCCGTCAACGGCTGGGGTCTGTCACGCAAACAACAGCGCCATGTTTTTATGTTAGGTTTAGAGTCGAGAAGTTGCCGCGCTCAAGAATACATATTGTGCAATAGTTGGCAGGCGTTGGCGATGACGAGCTCCTTGGCCTGGCCTCTGGCTGCCATTCATGATTAGTGTGTGAAGACTCTCTAGATGTGTGAGCACACCGAGTGAGTAATTAGAATATCACTTCCAGGCTCGCGTCTATGTTCTGTTCATGCTGTCACAGATAAGGCTAGTTCACAAGTAAACCGTTGAAGGAACAACAGATGTGTAGTGGACATCCCAGTTACTGTAGCGGTAGACAGGAAACAGTAGTGTTGGCGTGTATATGTATATATATTAACATGATGTCATAGACAGACGTAATGAAACAGCTGCGGTTAGGGGAGGGACCTCTGTCTGTCCTCAAACTCTCAAGTTTTATCTCTTAATCTCTCACTTTCTCTGTGTTTCTCTCTCGGTCTCTCACTCTCATTTCGATTGTTTGTCTTTCTGAACGGGGAACATCGGTAACCTAACACTTGTAACAATTAGTGCCCTGTGATTTTTCGGCAATGGCCGTTGAATCATTAAGTCATTAGTCGCGGTTCCAACATCACAGCAACGGGTCATCCCCATTATGCTCGGTTCCCGTGCCAGTGAATATCACATAAAATGTTCCTCATGCCCTATATGAAAAATGGAAAAGACGGAGCCCCGACAAACAACGGCCCGCTCAGGCACACTGTGCAAAATGCCACCGCCAGAATGTCAGCACAAAAGTCATCTACGGACAATACAATTCACCCCTTCGGCTGTTGAATCAAAACAAGACAACTAGCTGATCGAACAATCAACACACCAACTAGTGAATGCATTCATAGATTTCCATACAGTACAGTAAGTCTGGTACCTATAGTAAACACTCGGGGTGTGGAAGCCGATGCACAACTTGTTTCCCAGTCTGCAACCCACATGAGACATTAGAGATAGTAACCTGCCGCAGCGACTGCTCATCCTGTGCAGCTTCACGCATCACTGTAAACTTGTGGGCTTTGTTCGGTAACATATTGCCGCTAGCGACACGTATTCCGCGACCTAGTTACGTCACCGTGGTAGCAACGCTAATAGTGAGCTAGGGTACAGTTTGCTCACGTATTCCAGGGCTGCTGACATAACTGTGGTAGCAACATAGTACTGGGGTGTGCTGCAATCTGCGGCAAGTATTCTGTGGAAGTCACTTCCGCGCCAACACCCACATTCTATGTTGATTGCATTTGGCGCCGGCTGCATTATTTGATTACCATTGACGTCATCATGGGAGGTACTGTGGCATGTGCAGTGGAGCAGAAACTAGTACTGCAGACTTACTGGTTGTGGGACGAACACGGGTAGAAACAGCGAGATAGAGATAGAGAGATAGAGAGAGAGAGAGAGAGAGAGAGAGAGAGAGAGAGAGAGAGAGAGAGAGAGAGTAAGAATGAGGAAATGAGATGAGAAGGGAGAGAGAGGGGTGTAGGGAGAGGGGGAGATAGAGAGAGATGGGAGAAATGGAGAAGGGGAGATGGAGGGAGGGAGAGGGAGGAGGAGAGATGGAGGGAGGGAGTGGGAGAGAGTTGGGGAGAAGGAGAGAGGGGGAGAGAAAGAGGTGGACGGGGAGAGGGGGAGATGGAACGAGGGAGAGAGGGAGAGAAGGAGTGACAGGCAGATAGAAGGAGAGAAGCTGAGAGAGGGAAAGAAGGAGAGAGTGGCGTGGGAGAGGGAGGGGAAGAAGTGAGATGGAGGGAGGGAGAGAGAGGGAGGGAGGGAGTGAGGGAGAGATGGAAAGAGGGCGTGAGAGAGAGAGAGAGAGAGAGAGAGAGAGAGAGAGAGAGAGAGAGAGAGAGAGAGAGAGAGGGAGAGATAGAGTAACAGACAGAGAATGAACGAACTGTATTTTCAAAGGACTGTATTTTCACTCTGAGTAAACACGGACTCTTACATTCGGCCCTTCCAATTACTTGCCGTTCATAAATCAATTATCAATTGTGCATGTTATTAGCAGCGTTCATGTGAAATCCGTTCGTGCCGCACCGCGCGTAATTCCGTACGTTGAACATGATCATGTCATAGTCATGTGATAAGTACTGACCAATGAATAAAAGTGCACATGCTTATCGTCCCATGATGCATAGGTTCTGTTTCTGACCGCTGAGAAAATGGCCGGGTTGATCCAAAATCCGTCCAAAGAAGCTAAGAGAGTGGTAATTCGGTTTCTTTCATTTGAGAGATGTCGACCAGTGGACATTCATCGAAGAATGCAGGCAGCTTACGGTAACAAATGTGTGTCGAAGACAACAGTGACAGACTGGGCACGAATGTTTTGGAAAGGACATCAATTCACGGAAGATCTTCGACGGCCGGGTCAAGAGCATATTGCTGCAATAGAGAAAAAAAAAAAAAACCATCGCCAAAATTGATGCAGCAGTACAGATGAACCATTATCGAAGCATACGCTCGCTAGCGAAAGCATTAAATGTGCCTATTGGGACGATTCAAAAGGTCGTTCGTAAGAAACTGCAATATCGGAAGGTGTGTTCAAAGCGGGTACCAGGGATGTTGACCGACCACCAAAAAGAGGAACACATGGATGGTGTTTGAACCACTTACTGCGTTACAGAGTGGAGGGTGATGCAGGAAGCATTAGCAAGGAAGAAGTGGGAAATTCTACAACATCCAGCTTATAGTCCTGATTTGTCACCATGTGATTTTCAGTTATTCGGACCTCTGAAAAAACACTCTCGAGGGGCAACGATTTCACACAGATGCAGACGTAATAAAAGCGGTAAATACTTGGTTCAGTGAGCAACTAAAATATTGTTTTGCGGACTGCATTCGCCACCTACCTAAGCAATGGGATGCTTGCCTGAATGCCTACGACGACTTCTTCTGACCAAACCATGGTGATAATTCATTCAAAATGAATGCTTTGTTTAATACTACCATATCTGTTAATGTTTCTTTCATGCTTTTGTAATAAAGCCATTGGAACGTGTTTTAAAACAAAAACATTCACATATGAAAAACCTTTGTGAAATTAATGCTGTAAGCTTAAACATAAATGAATACTACAATGATATGAGACAGGCAGGCAGAGCATATATACAAACACACACAGACACACATATATAAACACATACATACATACATACTTACATACAGAGAGAGAGAGAGAGAGACAGAGAGAGAGACACACAGAGAGAGAGAGAGAGAGAGAGAGAGAGAGAGAGAGAGAGAGAGAGAGAGAGAGAGAGCGAGAAAAACCAGCACACATATATATGTAAATATAAACTAATTCACGCGCCAAAGTGGCAACTTCTGGCTGCTAAAACTTATGTTTATAACTCAACGTTTTACCGTAAACATAGCGACGATCCCCATCTCCCAGCGAGAGAGAGAGAGAGAGAGAGAGAGAGAGAGAGAGAGAGAGAGAGAGAGAGAGAGAGAGAGAGAGAGAGAGAGAGAGCAGAAACTAGTGGCCCCGGACGAGTTTTTCTTTTTGCACGACGAAGAGACGTCTATATTAACATATTTTTATGGTCTGTCGGAGCCAGAAATAGCCCGCCATGATGATCAACTAGTAATATAATGTAACGCAAATATTATCCCGAGCTCCTTGCAGGCTAATTTTGTTCCAATAAAATGCAGGTGAGTTCAAGAGAATTCTTGAGTGAAATGTGTGCTCACAACTTGTATTCTTACCTGTAGTCGGGTGTCTTAATGTTACTTTAACATGCATTGTCTGTCTACGTTTTCAAGTCTCGTTGGCAATTATTTAAAACTCATAGAAATTAAATAATATCAATTACAATATTGACGTATTTGTTCCTATATATATATATATATATATATATATATATATATATATATATATATATATATATATATATATATATATATATATATATATATATACTAGCTGACCGGGCCCGGCTTCACCTGGCGGGGAGCGTCTCATTTAATTCATATTCGGCCCCTGCTCCCGGTCTCGTTCCCAAATAAGACAACCCGGCCCGGCTTCGCCCAGGCTCTGGTAGGGAGTGTCTCATTTAATTCATATAAGTAGTCATATAAGCTCCCATTCCAGTTCCCGTAAATATGGCGAACACATTGGAAGAGAACAATCTTCATCCCAATAACTAAATAGGACAATCTGAAACTACTGAACGTAAACTTGCCAAGATATCACGAAAACTCAATAAATGCTAGGATGACTGAATAGATGTCGAAGAAAAATAAAAAGATGACTTAGAAAATTTTCACGTATTTAAAATAGATGCATTATTTTTATGAAAACTTTAAAAATCCCTTAAACATTTTATAAAGCTTTGATAACAATGCAACAATAATATATAAAATATATAGCAATGTTACTAAAAGTTATGCCCCTTGATATAACTATTCTTAAGTTAAGTCACCTCGCAATAAAATTATAATGTAAATTACAAAATTAAATTTTATTACGTAAATAGCTGTTTGTAAACTAACAAACTATGACAGTTGGCTGCACGGGAATGATAAGAACACGTGTAGAAAATTTCATCTCAATCGGATGGACCGTTCGCGACCGCATAAATAACATACAGAGATAGATACAGACATACATTCTATTATATATATATATATATATATATATATATATATATATATATATATATATATATATATATATATATATATATATATATATATATATATATATATATATATATATATATTTTTTTTTTATTGTTTTTGCATATCCTTTACATGACATTGCTGTCAACACAAGCATCTTTCAGCTGTATGTTGATTTCTTGGCAAGATTACGCTCAGTAGTTTGCCATTGATTTCTGAGCGGCCGGCTCACATACCCCGTAAGTTACCGATGCGATTCGAACCACTGCTGATTCTCACCGTCATCACGTTACCGACGAGAGTATACGAGATTACGGAGAAAAGTCATAACCTCTAAGCCACGAAGCCGGCATATATATATATATATATATATATATATATATATATATATATATATATATATATATATATATATATATATATATATATATATATATATATATATATATATATATATATATATATATATATATATATATATATATATATATATATATATATATATATATATATATATATTAAGTGGCAAGACAAAATCACAAATACTGAAGTATTGGAAAGATCAGATTGTGTGACAGTTTATTCCATGCTTAGTCTTCGTAGACTTAGATGGATAGGACATCTTAGGAGGATGGATGACGGTATAATACCAAAGGATATCTTTTTTGGTGAATTACAGATGGGTAAGAGATCTCAGGGTCGGCCTCTACTACGATACAAAGATGTGTGTAAGCGGGACATGATTGATACAGGCATTGATAATGCACATTGGGAGCAAGTCGCCGCTGAACGTGTTGCATGGAGGGCAAATATCAGAAATGGAATAAAGTCAAAGGAGAAAATTATTGCAGAAAAGTCACACACCAAGCGTTTGAGACGTAAGATGGTGCATGATGGTGGAAATGACCACGTGTTCACATGCACCCACTGTGAACGGACATTTACAGCGCAAATTGGCCTTATCAGTCACACTCGCTACCGCCATAGTTAAAAGTTATTATGCCTTTTTAAAGCACAAACTATCGTCTGTCAAGACGGCAAGGTGCCAATGAATGATATATATATATATATATATATATATATATATATATATATATATATATATATATATATATATATATATATATATATATATATATATATATATATATATATATATATATATATATATAAGAGAATGTTTGTGTCTTTGTGTGTCCTTTATGCGTTCCCAAACGGTCCATCCAATAGAGATGAAAGTTTCTACAGATGTTCTTCTCAATCCCACGGAGCTAACTGGCATAGTTAATTAGTTTAAAATCAGCAATTTTTCCTCCAGCACGAAAGAAAATGGCACGAGCTTATTAAACAGACGAATAAATGCCCCGCCATCTTGCTGCAAGGGAACTCACTCTCTGATTAAACCAGAAATTAGTTATGAACAGTTGTTGGTCTCACTCGCGCGGATGCAACTGAAATGGTTAGTTAGTTTAAAATCAGTTTTTAATTTTTGGGAACGGGAACGGGATCATCAGAAACCGACCAACGGGAACAGGAGAACGGGAGCAGGTGCCGAATATGAATTAAATGAGACGCTCCCCGCCAGGGACTGGGCGAAGCCGAGCCGGGTCGTCTAGTGTGTGTGTATGGAGCCGGTCAATCAGAAAGTCGTGGCGTGCTGATGAGCGTAATCTAGCCTAGGAATCAACATACAGCTGAAAGATGCTGATGTTGACCGCAATATCCTGAAACAGGATGGAAACGCGGGGAAGATATATATCGTGGAGGTGAGATGCTGATCACGCTACATGCTTAGTTTAGATACCCGTTCGAAGGCTCTCAGCTGAGGGATATGAGGCATCCCCGGATGAGAGGGCCTGGCCGTTACTCGCTCACTGATGCACAGAGGTAAGGTGCTGAGCCGGCTGTACGTGACGCCTACCTCGTGAGCCGTTACTAAGGTGGAAAAAGCACCCCAGTCGCACGCAATGGTTAAGATGAAAGTCTATATCTATACTCATAGAGCGAGCGTAGACAAAGGTTGAAGATGTCTCGTTTACACTAAATGGAACGCGTGGCTAGCGAATCCATTACGTGGAAGCCCGAAGTGAAAGCTTTCTGAGTGGATGTCGCCCGCAGTCTGTCCGTCCTTGGTTTGTGCTTGAGCGACCAGTAGCAAAAGAAATGCCCACTACATGGAAGTGAAGAATTAAAGCAAACATGAGCAGGACGTGGCAATTCCTCGGGTGAGCCCAGTCTCATAGCAATATGTGCCGGCTCTGCAATTAGGGAAGCCTCCTTGGATAGCGGGGAATGCCCATGGCTGCCCCTGCCTTCCCTTGAGGGTTGACCGTGATGTCTCTTACTGTTCTACCTTGACCAGCTGAGATGTGGACGACACCACAACAGTAAGAGTCTAATGTCCCTCGAAACCCGAGAAAGGCTAACCTCAGTATTAAAAAACTGCCCGCCGAAGTAAGGATAAAAACTGGCACTAGGCAATTAAGTCCGATGTGAAATGTCGATCGTGCCCTGAACAGCTCTGACTAACCAGTCTTCCGAATGTAACGGAACAGCTCTGACTAGCTAGTTTTCCGATAGTCCGTAGTGCTTGGAACAGCTCTGACTAGCTAGTCTTCCGAATGGCCTTCGTGTCCGGAATAAATCAAATCACATCAAATCAACTTTATTAGGGTCACAAATTGGGCACGCAGGCACGTCTTACATTCGGCCCTTCCAATCACTCGTCTTTCATTCATCAAGAGCATTATACATTTACATAGGAAGAAAAATAAACATTGTGAAATGAATGTTGTAAACATAAACAAGGCAAATTACCATGTTATGAGGCCCATCTCCCACCTACCCATACATCACCCCACCCAAACACACACCCCCACCTACCCACACACACGCACACCAAGGGACACATACATACCCCACCAACCGACCCATTCCCCTTCCGCACATCCCCCACTCATACACTCTCCCCTCACCTGTTCCCCCAAGCAAAACACACTCGCCACCCAAAACATGCCCCCACCAACCCACACATCCCATGCCCACCCACATACACATCCTAACCCACACATCCTCTCCCCATCCACATCTCAAACCACCCATCCCCCAGCCACATCTCCATTGACCACATATTCACCACCGACGCACACAATTCCCCCCCAACCCACACATCGCACATCCACTCACACATCCCCAAACCATACACACACATCCCCACCAACTGATATCTCCCTCCCCCCCCCCCCCCACACACACACATCTCCCTAACCACCCATACATCCCCAATCCACTCACACACACACCCCACCACCCACACATACATCCTCCACCCACCCATACATGCCTTAACCCAACCCTCCACCCGCACATCACATACATCCCCTACCACGCAATATTCCCAACCCACGCACCGCACACACACATATCCCTCACCAACATATCCCACACCCACATACCACCACACATCCCCACCTACACACCACACACATATCCCCACCCACATACCGCACAATATTCCCACCCACACCAACACAGATACCCTTACCCATCCACCCCACATACCCCCACCCACACACCACAAAAATCCCCCACCCACACACACATACCTCACCCACACAATATCCCTAACCAACACAATAGCTCTGACTAGCTAGTTTTCCGGATGTCCGTTGTGCCCGGGCACAGCGACTAAGCACATGTCCGAAACGAAAGCTTGCAGAGTTGATACCATCTGCAGTCCGACCGTCCCTGGTTGTGCGGGGAGCGGCACGTAGCGAACGAAAGGCCCAGTACATTGAAGTGAGGAATTAAAGCAGCCATGAGCAGGACGTGACGATTCCCTCGGTGAGCCCAGCACCAGGGCGCTATGTGTCGGCTCTGCAACTATGGAAGCCACCCTGGATGGCGGAAAATGCCATGGACTGTACCTGCCTTCCCTTGAGGGTTGATCGTGAAGTATTCGACCGTTCTAACTTGACCAGCTGGGGTGTAGACGGCACCACAAAAGTGAGAGACCCCAGGATTGCTAACCAAGTCAAAAATACACGCCAAAGTCGGATGTGTTGGCCTAAGGGTTTCGGCCCAAGGGTGCCTAGCCAGACACACCGCAATCACATCTGGAAAAAAAAACACTCCGGATGAACGAAGAAGAAGAAGAAGAAGAAGAAGAAGAAGAAGAAGAAGAAGAAGAAGAAGAAGAATAAGAAGAAGAAGAAGAAGAAGAAGAAGAAGAAGGGCAGCAACTGCAGCAGCAGTTTCCGCTTCATCAATTGCTAGGCATATGCTCGAAAGGGGCCATGTGATTGAAAGAGACAGTGCATTTCGCGTGTTGTTTAACACACAAAATACTCGCTTGTTAAAGTTTGCTGAAGCCATAATGATTAATCTACACAAGCCAGCTTTGTGCAAACAGAAAGACATGTTAGTCAGTTTAAAATTACCATGGTAGACAATTGACATTACTGTGCGAACATGTGTATATTTCAGCTTGAAGGATTTATCTAGTTATTTTACTTTATGGTGTGTGAATTCTGCAGTATATACCTGACGAGATACAGCGAAATATGCCAGACAATAAATCGTGCAATCTATTGTTTGTGTCTTCGTTATTCAAACTTTAGCTTTCCCAGATATTGGCAACATTTGTCTCAGAAACCACACCTCGCTTGTTTCCAAGCTCTTCCTGATTTCTTAAATCACCTTCCATGATTGACTGCCATATAGTAGAACAGAGGACCATTCATCACTATCTTTCTGACAATCGATTATAATGACTTATTGTAAAGATACGGGTGGCGGAGTAGGGGAGACAGAAGAATTAAGGTGCCTCCTTCCCTCCGCTAGCCTACGAGACACCCTTAGGCAAGGTGGAGCACCCGCTTAGCTCTCCTCTCCCCTGATCAGGGTAACGAGAAGCCATGGGTGCAGATGGTGGATGGGGCCAGAGGACATCTGACAGATAGTTGTTAGCGATGTATCATGTGTCTCCGGGAATTCATGTGTCTGAGGTGTCTCCGGTCTCTCATGTGTCTCAGGTGCCTCATGAGTCTCTAGTGTCTTCCGTGCATCAGGTGTATTCGGTGTCTTATGTGTCACGGCGGTAGGCAGATCATCTAGAGACAGTGGCTACGGTCACTGACCAGTATGGTCACTGCCAAGAAGGGAAGCAATGGAAAACTACCTGCCGTACCGATGTCTCGCGAATCATGTCTGTATACAATGCTGTGGACAGACATAACCACTAACGCCACACGGCATGGCCTACACGATGACTGTAAGGATACTTTGAGTTTTCCGAAATGCAACATTTCCTCTGCCTGTTATGTCCGTAAACTATTACGTACATCTTCCAGCTGTTTTGTGATCTCTCGGAGATATCTGAATGTTTGAACTTAGTTAAGAATGTTTGCATCTATTGTTCATCTGTTGTTATATCACATTCGGCGGTTATCTTTTTCTTTTATGTAATAACTGGTTAGGTTATCTTGATAATCAAGGTGCGCCATTGTTTGCATTCTCTGTTATTACAATGTCCAACCGTTCTTGCAGACTCCCTGCATCTTCAGTAATCAGTCCTGGATTGTTGATGTTATAAACTGCAATTCGTATTCCTGGCGTCTCTTTGATCTCTGCCATTATGACTTCTCTGTAGAGACGAAAGAGATCCGCACTCTTGTCTTACTCCATGTTTTATCTGTTCACAATTACCCTCTTTATTTCCCAATGTAATTGATGCTACTTGCTTCCAGTAAATATATCTATTGTTTTTAAATTCTTAAAACTTTCTCTTAAGTTTTAACATCCTCCAACATGTTAATCAATCCATAATATATCACTTGATCAAATGCTGTGGTATAATCTATAAAGCACAAGTATATGATATTCTGTGTCTATTGATCTCTATGATTCACCACACATTAACATCTTTATGTTTCCTTTCGTTATAATTTTCTCATTATAATTTTGAGTAGCAGTTTGGTGACATAGTTTATGAGATTGATTTACGAAGTTCTTCGCATTCAATTACTCCTGGTCTTTTCTCACTATAATTTTGAATAGCAGTGTGGTGACATGATTTATGAGATTGATTTACGAAGTTCTTCGCATTCAATTACTCCTGGTCTTTTGGGTAGAGCTAAACATACATGAATAATCTATAGGTAAGGACTCCTCACCTCCATGGCATGTGGAAGGGGCTAGAAAATGTGTCCTAAATATTGTCTGCTCCATCATTACCTAACAAGCTAGCCGCGGTTGTTGGGTACTGTCGCTTGTCGTCCCGGGAGGAACGTGGAATCAACAAGCACACCTTTAAGATCCTTATACTTGGGAATTATTGACAGACTTTTGTCTACACTCCTCCGTTCTGTCTTCTATCTCTCTCTCTCTCTCTCTCTCTCTCTCTCTCTCTCTCTCTCTCTCTCTCTCTCTCTCTCTCTCTCTCTCTCTCTCTCTCTCTCTTATTCCTTCCTAACATACCCTGACAACATTTTCCTCCAACAATTAATAAAATATTTATTGCTGAAAACTATGTCAGTTGTATGTATTGAATTTGTAGTGTCTTCTATTGTGAGTGCAAGATAGGACTCTGAATGTCTATGCTCCGTATCACATCTCTCATCTGCATACGGCCAAGCAACAAGACATCACACATATATGGACAGCTCTCACCCTGGATGCTCCGTTCCGCTTGAGTCTGGACGTAATCCAATATTGAAAAACTGTTCACCGTTTGATCACTATAAAATCCTGCGATTATGATAAGTTTGAATTCAGCATATTTCCCTTTCTTGGAAGATAGTAAAATCCATCACGGAAAACACATCACCACTGTCTACAGTTAGTTAATTGGCAATGTGGTAGGCCTGGAAACTGTTCTTAAGTTCTCCCTGGTTCTTTTATATGAGTAAACCAGTCACCTATATTTAGCGTATGTCACTTTGCCGTTATAGACTTAACGTCCTTTACATCGCTTTCTTAACCTGGATACTTTTGAATTACAGAGTTCTCCTATATGTGATTGGTTATCTTTGCACCAGTGAAGTACCGTTCTATAATCTTATTTCTTAAGGTGAGGTGCTGTATCTCTGCACAAGTGAAGTAACTTTCTTATCTTCTCTGAGTATGTCAGGAGTTTTCATAGAACCTGTGGGTGATATATATAATCAGGTGATATGAGTCTGCTTCAGACTAATTCTTATGTGAGAGCCTTTCTCCAGCCGTACTCAGACGCTTCCGAAAGATACTCTGACATAAGACAGATGAGTTCACTAAAGTCTAAACGATTAGCTAAAAGAAGGAAATGGTAAAAGCCAAGCACAGACACCTAGTTCCCTATGCTAGACTATTAAGCTAAGGCTAGATTACCTTATATAATCTATGTTAGTCCATGAATTGAAATACACAAGCACATAAGCACTAATATCCCATCGCCTTTAAACAATAAGGGACTTATATTTCTTTTCTAATTAAGGACACATAGATATTCTCCGTCCAGTTTGGGAGCACACTAACTACAAAAACAAGTTTACAACTATTTATACTCAGTTTCCAATTCTCCGTTATTTTTGATCCACAATCAAATTTGCCGTATTCCCCCATCAAAGGTTTGTGAAGTCACGTATTCGTTCGTTGCCGCTCCGTCTCGTCTTCTCCGCTACTCCCGCTTTCCCCAACTCTCGTACATCAATCAGTTTTAACGCTTTGATCCACGTCTTCGTGTGTTCCACAACCCGATGTCTCCGCGTCTCCGTTGCTTGTCCGATAAGATCGGCAGTCAATGACCCCTCACAACTGTATCTTACTTCTATACCATTCGGTCAATAACCTTCACTTTGTCCTCGCTCAAGACTGAAGGCTCGATTGTTATTCTGACTCACGGTCCATAATTTTCCATCCTCATACATTGCAAGTAATTTTATATTTAAGGTTATCGGGGAATCACTAAACACACAGTATCCCGTGATAGTACCCTAAACATTGTCTGCTCCATCATTACCTAACCAGCTAGCCGCGGTTGTTGGGTACCCTAAACATTGCCTGCTCCATCATTACCTAACCAGCTAGTCGCGGTTGTTGGGTACCCTAAACATTGTCTGTTCCATCATTACCTAACCAGCTAGCCACGGTTGTTGGGTATCCTAAACATTGTCTGCTCCATCATTACCTAAGCAGCTAGCGACAGTTGTTGGGTACCCTAAACATTGCCTGCTCCATCATTACATAACCAGCTAGCCGCGGTTGTTGGGTACCCTAAACATTGTCTGCTCCATCATTACCTAACCAGCTAGCCGCGGTTGTTGGGTACCCTAAACATTGTCTGTTCCATCATTACCTAACCAGCTAGCCACGGTTGTTGGGTATCCTAAACATTGTCTGCTCCGTCATTACCTAACCAGCTAGCCACGGTTGTTGGGTATCCTAAACATTGTCTGTTCCGTCATTACCTAACCAGCTAGCCAGTGTTGTTGGGTATCCTAAACATTGTCTGCTCCATCATTACATAACCAGCTAGCCACGGTTGTTGGGTATCCTAAACATTGTCTGCTCCATCATTACCTAACCAGCTAGCCACGGTTGTTGGGTACCCTAAACATTGTCTGCTCCATCATTACCTAACCAGCTAGCCACGGTTGTTGGGTATCCTAAACATTGTCTGCTCCATCATTACCTAACCAGCTAGCCACGGTTGTTGGGTATCCTAAACATTGTCTGCTCCATCATTACCTAACTAGCTAGCCACGGTTGTTGGGTATCCTAAACATTGTCTGTTCCATCATTACATAACCAGCTAGCCACGGTTGTTGGGTATCCTAAACATTGTCTGCTCCATCATTACCTAACCAGCTAGCCGCGGTTGTTGGGTATCCTAAACATTGTCTGCTCCATCATTACCTAACCAGCTAGCCATGGTTATTGGGTATCCTAAACATTGTCTGCTCCATTGCCTCATAGTGCTTCCACATATAAGGACAGTTTAACTCTCAATACTGAACAGCAACTAATCCGATCGGATAACAGTAAATGAATGGAGTAGGTCTGTGAACATTCCAACGCAACTTTAATTTGTGTGTTGTCGAATTTCGAAGGATCAACAATTGTAAACTATAGATCGCCCTTGTCGCAGGGTCTTTACCTATAAATTATCTACATATGCTCCTACCTAATTCTGTCGTGTTCACCTTGACGTCTACCTTCCATGTCACATCTGTGTCGTTCAGAATTCTTCTAGGTTTTCCACCAATGTCTTCTTGTCCTGCTGTCGTTCCTTTTCAGATTACCACATCCGTACATCCAGCCATCCACTCCACAGCGAATCTTCAAAAAACGCTTCGTATCACGGCTTCGCCACGTCTCCTCTAGTTATTTTTTCTCTGACGATTTTTATGTCTCCCTTGGTTTCTCTTGTTCAACATCCACTTTAGTGTCCTTATGGAAAGTCCCATTTCTCCTTTTTTTTAAAATCTTTTTGTGTGTGCCGTCATATGGCATCCATCATTACCTAACCAGCCAGCCACGGTTGTTGAGTACCCTAAACATTGTCTGCTCCATCATTACCTAACCAGCCAGCCACGGTTGATGGGTTCCCTAAACATTGTCTGCTCCATCATTACCTAACCAGCCAGCCACGGTTGTTGGGTTCCCTAAACATTGTCTGCTCCATCATTACCTAATCAGCCAGCCACGGTTGTTGGGTTCCCTAAACATTGTCTGCTCCATCATTACCTAACCAGCCAGCCCCGGTTGTTGGGTACCCTAAACATTGTCTGCTCCATCATTACATAACCAGCTAGCCGCGGTTGTTGGGTTCCCTAAACATTGTCTGCTCCATCATTACATAACCAGCTAGCCGCGGTTGTTGGGTACCCTAAACATTGTCTGCTCCATCATTACATAACCAGCTAGCCGCGGTTGTTGGGTACCCTAAACATTGTCTGCTCCATCATTACATAACCAGCTAGCCGCGGTTGTTGGGTACCCTAAACATTGTCTGCTCCATCATTACCTAACCAGCTAGCCGTGGTTGTTGGGTACCCTAAACATTGTCTGCTCCATCATTACATAACCAGCTAGCCGCGGTTGTTGGGTACCCTAAACATTGTCTGCTCCATCATTTCCTAACCAGCCAGCCGCGGTTGTTGGGTTCCCTAAACATTGTCTGCTCCATCATTACCTAACCAGCCAGCCACGGTTGTTGGGTTCCCTAAACATTGTCTGCTCCATCATTACCTAACCAGCCAGCCACGGTTGTTGGGTACCCTAAACATTGTCTGCTCCATCATTACATAACCAGCTAGCCGCGGTTGTTGGGTACCCTAAACATTGTCTGCTCCATCATTACATAACCAGCCAGCTACGGTTGTTGGGTACCCTAAACATCGTCTGCTCCATCATTACATAACCAGCTAGCCGCAGTTGTTGGGTACCCTAAACATTGTCTGCTCCATCATTACCTAACCAGCTAGCCACGGTTGATGGGTACCCTAAACATTGTCTGCTCCATCATTACCTAACCAGCTAGCCGCGGTTGTTGGGTACCCTAAACATTGTCTGCTCCATCATTACATAACCAGCTAGCCGCGGTTGTTGGGTACCCTACACAACGGGTGACATGAAACTAAAGTAAAAACAAGTAATACAAAAGAGCAAACCATATTCCCTTAACTTGGAATGTACGTACTTTATTTGATAGAAACGACGTGTCGAGCCCAGAGAGATGAATAGCACCCATTGGGAGAGAGTTGAGCAGGTACAACATCGTCATCGCAGCCTTGAGCAAGACACGACTTGCAGAAGAAGGCCAAATCTGTGAAGTAGGTGCCCTACACATTCTTCTGGAGTGGAAGGAAGAGTGAGGAATGACGCCAGTACGGTTTGGGATTTGTCATTAAGTCGCCCCTGGTTGGCAAACTAGTTGGATTTCTGAAGGCTATAAACGACAGACATATGACCATTAAGTTACCCCTTCTGGACAGAAGGAAGCTTGCAACCATCGTAAGTGTCTATGCGCCAACCATGACCATTGAAGATGACGTCAAGGACAAGTTCTATGAGGACAAGCACAATGTATTAACATATGTTCCCAAAGGAGACAAACTTATACTCCTTGGGGACTTCAATGCCAGAGTAGGCATGGACACCTCCTCTCGGAGTGGCATCATTGGAAAGCACGGAGTCGAAAATTGTAACTGCAATGGACTCCTCCTCCTTCAGACATGTGCCGAACACGATCTCCTGATTACCAACACAATTTTTCATCTTCCCATGAGAAATAGGACATCATGGATGCACCCTCGCTCGAAACACTGGCACCTCATTGACTATCATCATCAGGAGGAGTCACAGACAAGTCGTTAAGGTGACAAAATCCATGTGTGGTGCCGAATTGTCTGATTGTCTCAAAATTAAACACGCAAATCAAACCACCACGGCCTCCTCAAGGGGTAAAAGCGCACAGAAAACTAAATGTCACCCGCCTAAACAGCAATAAATGCAGCTGTCGATTGAAAATATGCTGGAAGACCGCCTCAAGCCCAGTGCCGCAGGTAAAGATGCGGAAACAGAGTGGAGAGCCATAAAGGACAAAATTCACAACACTGCTGTGGAAATCTTGGGTCCTGCCCCCTGGAAGCAGAAAGACTGGTTTGATAAAAATTCATAAGACATCAACCAATTGCTGGCTGAGAAACACCTTCTCCACAAGGCATACTTGAACGATCCGAAGTCAACATTAAAAAGGATGCCTTCAATAACATACTGAAAGTAGTGCAGAAGAAACTTCGGCACAAGCGAGACTCTTGGCTGAGCAACAGAGCTAATGAGATTCAAGGCTTTGCTGACATACATGATATGAATAACTTCTACGACTCACTGAAAGCGTTCTATGGTCCTACATCCCCAGGCATAGTTCCTATCCTTAGTGCAGATGGGGGAACATTGGTCACCGATAAGAAAGAAATCCATCAACGCTGGGCAGAGTAATTTGGCAACATTTTAAATGCAACCTCCTCCATCGATGATGAAACAATCAACTGCCTTCCTCAAGTCCCCACTAATGAAACTCTTGCTGACCTGCCAACCATAGTGGAAGTAAACAAAGCTAACCAGCAACTTTCCATCCCGGCAGAGATATACAAGGCAGGTGGGCCGGTCCTAACAGAGCAGCTTCACCAAGTCTTTACAAACATATGGGTGAACGAAACCATGCCGCAAGATATCAAGGACGCGTCAATAGTCCACCTTTACAAACGTAAAGGAAACCTCCAATCCTGTGACAACCACCGAGGCATCTCCTTGCTCTCAATTGCAGGGAAGATACTCGCCAGAATTCTTCTCAATCGCCTCACGGCCCATCTCGATCAAGGTCTTCTTCCTGAGAGTCAATGTGGTTTCAGAAATGAACGAGGAATTGTTGACATGATTTTCGCTACAAGGCAGCTGCAAGAGAAATGTCAAGAACATAACTCCAAAATGTTTTCCACCTTCATTGATCTTAATAAAGCTGTTGATACAGTCAGCAGAGAAGGTCTGTGGAAGATTATGGCAAAATATGGCTGTCCACGAAAGTTTGTCCAAATAGTGCGGCTATTTCATGACGGCATGCAGGCAAGAGTACAGGAAAATGGTGAACTGTCTGAACCCTTTCCTGTCACCAATGGAGTGAAGCAAGGATGTGTCCTGGCACCAACACTGTTCAGCCTCATGTTTTCAGCCATGTTGACGAATGCCTTCGAGAACAACGACATTGGAATAGACATCAACTACCGCATGGATGGAAAGTTGTTCAATCTCAGAAGGCTGAAAGCTAAAACCAAAACTAACAGCGACACCGTCAGAGAGCTCCTGTTTGCTGATGATTGTGCTCTATATGCCAACTTAGAGGCAGACATGCAACATATTGTTACAGCTTTCTCACATGCCTGTGCCAACTGTGGGCTCAATATCAACTTGGAGAAGACTGTAGTTATTACCAGCCAGCTCCATGGAGTAATCACACCGTGCCGAATATCAAAGTGAATGGTCAAAGACTAAGTGTTGTGGACAAATTTACCTATCTTGGCCGCATTGTGTCACAAGCTGCCACAATTTATACAGAAATGAATGCAAGAATCTCCAAGGCCAGCGTGGCCTTTGGCAGACTGTACAAGAATGTATGGGGCAGAAATGGGATAAGCCTGCAAACAAAGCTGAAAGTATATAAAGCAGTAGTATTAACCACACTGCTATATGCTTGTGAAACCTGGACTGTTTATCAGCGACACGCTAGGAAATTAAACCACTTCCACACAGTATGCCTAAGGAAGATATTGAAGATTAAATGGCAAGACAAGATCCGAGACACTGAAGTCCTAGAAAGAGCGTCCATGCCCAGTATCCACACTCTACTGATGAAGAATCAGATTCGCTGGGCTGGCCACTTGACTCGCATGCCAAATCACAGGTTCCCTAAACGATTTTATTTTTACGGTGACCTGCGTTGTGTTAAACGCTCATAAAAACGGTCAGAAGAAACGCTTTAAAGACACTCTGAAGATCTCACTGAAAGCTTTTGGAATTCATCATGACACTTGGGAGACCTGCCAAATACCGAAATTCGTGGCGTACATCATTACGCAAGGGTGCAGTCACTTGTGAAGCAAACAGGGCTGCAAGAGCTGTGAAGAAAAGGCTGGACAGAAAAAAAAAACTACTGCAGGAGTTCCTCCGCCTGGAACGTCAAACATTCTTTGTCCACATTGTCAAAGAATATTTCGAGCCAAAATAGGCCTTATCAGCCATCTTAGAACTCACGGCTCCATACTTTCAACCCCACTGGATGAAATGAATGGTCCTCACCATTCTTGATGGACACACAACATAAATACATAATTCAGCAGTTCATTTAGCATTTACTGAAACATCCAAATTTACCAATGTCCGCAAAACGACAGATAATAAACAGCATATTCATACTAACCCTATGCTACCAATCTCAAACATGGACTTTATCCAAATTACACCTTCGCAAAATCAGTGCCGTCCACCGGGCGCTGGAAGGCAAATTATTCCTCCCCACGCCGCTTGATGGCAGAAGTGGAAGATGATGATGACGATGATGATGATGATGATGATTAGCATATATTCACTGTTGTGATGATCATTAAACGGCATAATTATCTTAGTAATTCTAATTCTCTCTATTGTAATGTTACATAGCCCGGCTGTTGTTCTGTTTTCCATAGTTTTCATTGCGTAATTTAATTTCTTCTTTTAGAAAACTTGGACCTTCTAAGATACATGCATCTGCTATATTTCTTGTTTTTATAACGCTGTTAAATATTCATTCCGTCGCTTTATTATAGCACCTTCTAACATCAATACATTTATTGCTATCGATGTCAAACATCCTGCGTTTATTCTTGGTGCTTCATGTCTACTCACTGGTTTGTCCGTCCGGTCAGTTGTTACTACTTGTCCACCCACAGGTTTGTCGGCTCGGTCATTTATTGCTTCCTGTCCACTCACTGGTTTTGTCCGGTCAGTCGTTGGTGGGCACCAAGGACAGCGCTATTTCATATTCATCGTGACCTTGAAGCTGTGTGAAGTCCCAGTGTCATGACCCCAGAATATGAGAAACTGGTGTGAGGTGAGCGGTCAGTGAGTTAGTGTGACAGAAGACTGAACATGCGTCAGGACATCCATGCCAGGAGCTCATTGCCCTGCATCTACAGACAATATGCGTTTTTGGAAGTCGAGTACAGTATGGTCTATGTCACAACCCGGGTGACAGGAAGTGACGACAGACAGACAGATAGCTGTTGTTAAAGCACTGGTGACGATTAGTTGCGAAAAGCTGACACACTGACCTAGATATCACAAGGTGTACGTGATAAAAGGTGAGCTGTGTCTAGGGGAACAACATTCAGGAACTTGCACCAGTAGTAAAGCTGCATGTCACCTGGAAGCAGGCATCCATATAAACGGTTTTTATTCAGCCGATCACAGCGCCATGTCCAGTTATGATATTCAGCCGATCACAGCGCCATGTCCAGTTATGATATTCAGCCGATCACAGCGCCATGTCCAGTTATGATATTCAACCGATCACAGCGCCATGTCCAGTTATGATATTCAGCCGATCACAGCGCCATGTCCAGTTATGATATTCAGCCGATCACAGCGCCATGTCCAGTTATGATATTCAGCCGATCACAACGCCATGTCCAGTTATGATATTCAGCCGATCACAGCGCCATGTCCAGTTATAATAATCAGCCTCTATGTCTCGTCCAGCCCACAACTACATACAAATACACAGTTCTTCTTTCCGTAACAGAAGCATGATACATCAAAGCTAATACAGTACGATAAGGCAAGACACTCATCCATTCAACATCCATTAGCAATGCTTATTAGCTATTCGCACTCACTATCCAGAGTATATTCATAGACCATATCTGGGAAGATCAGCCTCTCTTTGGCCACACACAAGACTTCTGTTCTGTTTTGATAAATATTAGTAAATATTCCACGAGCGGTACGGCCTGAAGGACCATTGACTCACGGAGAACAAACATTTTGTCAACCCTGCTTCCAGCGGAACTTAGTAGCTTCATAAAGAAGAGGAGTGTCGCGAACTTCTGCCGGCCTCCACACAGCTCGGCTTCACAACTAGCGATGAAAGTCGTTACAGGTACTCAGAAATCTCCGTACCATCATAATATGCACTCGCCACGTTTGTTCAGTACTTGTGCGTCCGAGTGCAGATCTTTGAAATGTGCCCAACAAATACCCCTTACTACGACATCACTGAAACCCCAGGTTTCATTTGTATGTTGTGTGACTATGGAGCAAGCCCCGGACATCCGTATCGTACAGTGATCAAGTGGTTGCAGTAGCTGATTCACCACACCTAGTTTGCTGCAATGTCCTTGATGATGCACAATAATGATCTTACATTCAAGTTGCTTCAAAACCCCACAATAACTAAAACAGTAAATCACGTCTAATCAAGAATCTAGATAAAAGTAGTTTCCTGTTGTATAATGAAATAAGTTCAACCGCATAGCCCTTTATCCATATTAGGCTCCTCATCCCAGAAACATTGATAAATGAGGTGACTTGAGTTGAGTTGAGCTAAGAACCGACATCACTCCACGCTGGAATTCCAACACGCCCTCCGTTCCTTCGTTCAACAGCCAGCGAAGAGTCATACTACTAATCATTCTCACCGCTGTCTGATTAAATGTTCTCATGGTCTTTCCTCTCAGTTTTGAAATTCTTCCAGATCCCCTGCCAGTTCCCTGCAATCTCATTCTTTCCACACACGGGTTATCAGTCTGTTCCTCCACTTCCCCACCAGGTCCCACAAGCGACCACTCCCCTCCCCCTTGTCCATAGGTAAACTACCATCAAGAGATGCATCCCCTGTCAGCCTATCAGCCTGTTCATTCCGCGGCATCCCGCATGGCCAAGGCACACACAAAGAATCCACACAATTCTCACAATCTGTGACCCCTGAAGCGAAGGTAGCCATTGCACACTAAGCATTCCTTCCCGACATTACTAAGCATGCTCCTGGAGTCGGCGATGAGGACGATGTGTGCCGCAGTGGTCTCCTCTAACCAACATAATAAACATTGATACATATCTTGAGCTACTGTTGTTTCTTCCCGTCCGCCCTCTTTGAACTCAAGCGTAGTCCATACAACTACTATTGCTTCTAGTGCACTGGACTGATATTTTCCGTGTGGATTAACTGTCCCCATTACCCGTGTCCCTCGCTATCCGGGTACCCATTCTGATCTCATTTGTACTTGCAATTTCCGTCCCCAAGTCAAGGATGAGAAGCCACCATTTTAGTCCAACTGACCGGTGTAGGGGTTGAACCCGCTACCCCGGCGCCAGCACAACGGAAGTTTCAGATCAAGACAATCTTCAACTCATCATACCAGAAACATTGATACATATCTTGATTTACCGTACACCAGACAATCTTCAATTCATCATTGCAATATATATATATATGAGAAGACCAAGGAAGACAATACAAATGGAAATTGGTGAAGAACAGTGTGGATTTGTGGAAGGAAAAGGTATAAATAGTGCAATATGCACATTACGAACACTATTAGTAAGTTCAATAGAGACAAAGAAAGACATATATTTGTGCTTCACAGATTATACTAAGGCATTTGATAAAATAAGACACGATGAACTGATTAAACACTCTGCTTAGTCTTTGTCGACCAAGAAAAGGCGTTTGATAGAGTAGACAGAAACAAGCTGTGGGAAATCCTTAAACAATATGGAGTGAGTACACATCTTACAACCCTATGTAGAAGCTTATATAACAACAGTGAATGCATAGTGAGGGCAACTGGAGGACACTCAGAACCCTTCACCATAAGATCTGGAGTACAAAAAGGTTGTGTCTTGTCCCCTCTCTTGTTTACAACATATATAGATAACATATGTAAAGAAACCAGCCAAACAGAGACCGCAAGAATACCACATGACGAGAACACAGAAGAAGAACCATTTGCAAATCTAACCATTAGAGAACTCCTGTTTGCGGACGACCAGGCACTAATAGCAAAATCAGAAGCTGAATTACAAGACCACATGAATAGTCTAAACGAAATGTGTAGGGAACATAACATGAAAATTAGCACAAGCAAAACGGAGGTAATGACTATAACTAAAGAAGAATAAACAACAACAATTCACCTAAACGAACATCCCTTGAAACAAGTAAAGAGTTTAAAGTACCTAGGAAGTATAATATCATCAAATGGCAGATCAGAAGAAGAGATCGAAAATAGATGCAATAAGGCAAACTAACTCATTGGACAAATGGCACCAATATTAAAGAACAAACATGTATCAATAACTACGAAAAATCACTTTACAACACAATCTTCCTACCAACTCTATGCTAACAATGCCAAACATGGACAATGACAGATAAAGAGAAAAGAAAAATCACAACAACAGAAATGAGATTCCTGAGAATAATACTCAGTGTATCAAGAAGAGATAAGATCAGAAATAAATAGATCAGCATTAAAGTTGGGATTATAGCAGTACTAGATTTTATTAGAAAGCAGCAAGTCAAATGGTTTGGCCATGCAAGTAGGTTACCATTCAACACCATACCACAATAAGCAATGATGTACAGACCAGATGGAAACAGAGGAAGAGGCCGACCACGTAAACGTTGGATGGAGGGAATAGCAGAGTCCATGGGAATATGATACATGAAGCCCATAATCGGGCACTCTCACGAAGTTTATACTTCACCTCGACATCGCAAGGTACAAGAGGAACATGATGAGATGAGATGAAAACTGATTAAAATGTTGAAAGATATTAACATTGATGAGAAAGATCTCAGAATAATAAAACATATTTATTGGATCCAAACAGCAGCAATTAAAATGGGAAAATGAACACATAAAGTTGGGAGTAATGTTTTGTCACCGGATCTCTTCTTCCTCTATAGCGAAGTAATAAGAGAGATCAAAGAAAAGCCAGGAATAATATTTGAAGGTTATAATATAAATAATATACGCTATGCAGATGACACAGTATTAATAGCGGATAATGCAACAGATCTACAACAATTGTTGGACATTGTAGTAACAGAGAATGCAAAGAAAGGACTCTCCTTGAATATCAAGAAAACAGTAACAATGGTGATGTACAAAAATCAGGTGACACCGAAATGTGAAATAGAGACAGAAGGGAAAATTCTTCACCATGTGGATAGATTTAAATATATTGGGACATTTATAACATCAGACTGAAGATGCACAAGTACAACAGAGATTAAGAGCAGAATAGGGCAAGCAAAAGCTGCATTTCAAAAAATGAAGAATATCTTATGCAATAAATCGTTATCGTTGAATGTAAGAAAGAGAGTGTTAAAGAGCTATATTTTCTGTGTGACTATGAATCTTGGAATGTAAATGAACAAATTAGGAAGAGACTGGAAGCAACAGAGATGTCGTTCCTTAGACGAATGTTGCGAATTCTTTTGGCTGCCAAAGTAACTAACAACGAATTCCATAAAGAGGCTGACAAAACTAGAACACTATATACAACAATAAGAAAGAGACAAACAGCTTTGTTTGGTCATGTGATGAGAAGTGAGGCGCTGGGGAACATTGTGACAACTGGAAAGATCAAGGGGAAGAGAGACAGAGGCAGACCACGAGAAATTATGCTGGATGGATTACGGCGGTAGCATGGAGGAATATCAACGGCAGAGTGCGGCGTGGTAGCCGCGCAGGGAGAAAGAAGCAAGGTAAGCGTGGTGGTTTGAGGCGGTTTAGACTCAAGTGTCACCGTCTAGGACTCAGGAATATCCGTATTCTATATTGGAACTGTGCCAGTGTAAAACAACGGGGCTCTATTTTAGAAACCCTAGTTTACAGGAACGACATTGTAGCACTCCAGGAGACGAGACTGGGCGATCAGCTACTCCAAATTGCCGGCTTCAAATGTTTCTACAACAGGCGACATCTGGGAATGGCGATTCTCGTTCGCGACAGCATGATGGTGTCAGAGCTAGACATGTCCAGTTGGGACAGTGACTATATACAAATACAGGCGTCGAGAGTTCATTCCAGTATACCATTCATGTTGGTTAATGTTTATGCCCGCAATGCCAGTGTGGACGCCCAGAAGTGGCAGTGCTTAAGTGGCATATTAGGCCACGAGAGAAATGTTATTTTCTGTGGTGACTTCAACGCTAAAGGCAGATCATGGGGAAACACTTCCTCCAATACACAGGGGGAGGAGCTCGAGACTGCACTGGAAACCATCGACCTGGTTTGTATCAACAGTGGCGGTGTCACCAGGACAGCAAGCCGTCCGGGCGATGAGGACAGTGCTATTGATCTGGCGCTAGTTTCACCTTCACTCACTACAGTGTGTAGATGGGGTGTCCTAGGACACCATGGCAGCGACCACCACCCTTGCAGCATACTGGTGGAGAAAGGCAGAACCAGGCAGCACAAGCTAAAGGTAAAGACGTTCCAGTATGACAGTACAGGGCAAGATGTGGTGAGTAAAATAAGACGTGACAAGCGCAGAACGTTTCATGGCAGGAAAAAAAGCTGGGAGCAGCCACCGTGGTGGAGTTTCGAGGTGGAGAAGACTTGGGTGGATAAGCGTAGGGCTGTAAGGAGATGGCAAAATGCCAAGAAGAACAGAGCTGGTCATCCTAGTTCCTGCTTGCACTTAGAAAGAGAGATGCACACAAAAGTAAGCTATTTAAAAATACTGGTCAAGGTTGTTAAAAGCGACAAATGGGCAGAGGTGTGTCAAAGAGTAAGCACAGACAAGTCATTGAAATTGTTCTGGCGACTACATAAAAGCATGAGTGGTGTAGTCAAGAATAAGAGCATTTCTGACTTCCAAGGTGCTGACCTCATCTGACAGAGGACTAACGAGGACAAGGGCAAAGCCCTCTTTGAACGCTACCTTGAGCAGAGCAACCAGACAGACATGGGAGGCCGAAATCTGGCCAAGGAGGTCACCTCAGACAGATGCAAGGCCCAGAACACTTCGGATGAAGACACAGTGACAGTGAAAGAAATCAAGGCTGTGCTTCGACGATCAAAAAACAGTGCTCCAGGCCCTGATGGCATAAGATACGACGACATAAATAGGTGTACCGACAATGAGCTAGAGAAACTAGCAGACATGTATAACAGAGCTCCATCTCTGTTATAGATAGTTACTGGGAAATAGAGGGTTTGGGAAATGTCGCACCCGTGAGCACTATTGAAAGGGGAGTTGTTAGGGAAGCTCACGGGTGACGTCAAGATATAAACAGTTCCAACTTAGCCTGTGGTCCGTCAAGGTGTGTTTTCATGAAGATATACCAAATTGTATTTCTGGATAATAAAAGCCGTTTACACTTATCCAAGGCTTCGGTGTCATCTCTGGAGATTACTGTTCAACTGTTCGCTCCGTTACACATGTACAACAACAGTATAGGGAGTGCTAGCATCAAGGAGGAATGGTTACACAGCTACCTGATTCCCTTGCCGAAGCCTGACAAAGACCACCAAAAAAATTCAGGGATATCGAATTATAACCATGCAGAATACAATAGGCAAGCTGCTGGAGAAGGTAATTGCCTGGAAAATATCAAGCCAACTAGAGAGGCAAGGTGTTTTCCCACCTACCCTGGGTGGGTACCGTCCAAAAAGAGAAACCTGGACCAATGCAGCAGTCTTTGCCCAGGATGTCTATGAAGGTTTCCACGCAGGCACTGAAACCGTTGTTGCAGCGATTGATCTTGAGGACGCATACAACAGAGTACCACTGGATTTTTTTAATGTTTCAGCTTCTCGAACTAAACGTAAGTCCATTCCTCCTTAGTTGGATCGCTGCAGCCCTCTTCCAACGGAAAGTAGTTTTTAGATGCGGCAGTTGGACTTCGGAACCAACAACAATATATCCTGGCCTACCACAGGGATCACCATTATCTCCGGTACTGTTCAACGCCTACACAGTGAGAATCACCAGTGAGCAGATCACTGGACGTGGCAGGACATTGTCATATGCCGATGATGTTTTAGTGTATCGTCAGGGTAAGGATAGAGAGGAAGTTGCTGTGGAACTACAAACCGAACTCAATCGCATAAGTACTTGGTGTGATGAAGCTGGGGCAATGGTCAACCCAACAAAGGCAACAGTGACTTGGTTCTCGTTGAATAATCATATTGTCAACACTCCAACACCAACTGTAATGCTGTGTTCAGAGGCGGTGGAAAGAACGCAGGCAATGAATTACCTGGGGATACGGTTTGATCGAAGCCTTGCTTATAATGTGCACATAGACCAGGTGATAACAAAGGCCAAGCGGGGTTTGGCAGCGATGCGGGTGATGGCGGCAGCAAACTGTGAGCAGCGCCATCTATGTCTTCTGTACGAGGGGCTGGTCATGTCTGTTTTGGAGTATGCAATGGCAATCCTGACTCTCAGCCATAAGCAGATAGAAAGGATGGAAAGGATACAGAATGAAGCTATGCGCATTATTCTTGGATGTACAAGAGATACAGCATGCAGGGCGATGCGCTATCTTCTTGATTTTCCAACCATTGAAGAGAGAATACAAGGTTGCAGGGCACGCGCCTACCTCAGAATTAACGCAAACACACAACATCCACTGCATAGTGAAATTAGGAAGGTGAAGGGCAGCAGGTTAAAAAGAGGACGGTCGTGGATGAGTCAAGCCGAAGACATTCTTCAACAGGTGTGTTCACTTGAGGACTTAGAACCTGGCGAGGAGTGGGTGCAAGTGCCAACAGACTTCTGCACATCCTTTTCAGTTTGCATCCAACTAGATAGAAAATGCAGACAAGAAAATCCGGCTGCTGTTGAGGCTGAAGTACAAGCGTTGATTTTCGAGAATTCGCTAGACGGTGATGCGGTCATCTACACAGATGGGTCGGTCGTCCATCATGTGAGAAGCTCATGGGCCTTTACAGCTCGGGCCGGAATGAGAATTGTGAAGGAGGACTCTGGTGCTTTCACTGAAACCACAAGTAGCCTGACCATGGAAGTCATGGCAGTAAGTAAAGCAATAACATGGCTCGAGACACAGACATTCACTTAGCGACTCAATGAACATGATCAAGAGGATAGAGGAGGGGTCGATCCGAAGAGAATGGTTGCTGCCTCTGGAGCGGTCTCGACTGGCAAAGATTAGTTTCATCTTCGTGCCAGGACATGCGGGAGTACAAGGAAATGAGCGGGCTGACAAGCTCGCAGGTGAGGCTACTGTGGAGGGCGGACGCGCCATGGACCAGGCCGACATTCTGAATGCTCTACGAGAAGTAAGACTTTTGCGAGAACCAAGTGATGACTGTGAATCTACAACAATGGCCAGACTGCGAGAGCGGCAAATTAAAAGAGGGGTGGCCAAACAAGAACACTACGCAGGAAGCCAAAGAAGATTGATAAACCAACACAGAACTGGCGTCGTTAGCCGCTACACGTTGCGGGATTTGCTGAGGAGGGGATCCGAGCACTTATGGACTGAATGGTTCGATGTGCAATGAGGATGATCTGTCGACTAACTAACTAACTAACTAACCAAAGACCGAGGTCTGAGGAGAGTCATGAACGCCTACGCCTGTCGGCACGACACTTGATTTTATATATATATATATAATAATAATAATGATAATTCTCCATGTCAGTGTGTAATTTGTTCAATACGTGGAGATTCCCACTTCGTTCTCACCAGTGGGCCACGGTGACCATAATTTGGGGAATAGGACATTCAAGCCAGAGGTTTAGAACTTTCAATCCGACAATAAAGTATGTAGCGCACTCCTACACGCGCACGCACACACTCATGCACATAACACACAAACACACACACACACATACATACATACAACTAACACATATACTGAACGTAAAACTTGCCTAGTACATCAACAGCAGCTGAAAAATGCTGGTGATGACTGCAACGTCCTGTAAGGGATTCATTCATTCATCTATTCATTCAGTAGCATGTCCTTTCTCCCATAACAACCTTCCGGAAAACCTCTCGATCATAAGCAAGATGTCCCGCGTCCGATACACCCATCTGGAGATCATCCGCCACATCCTGAACCCATCTTCTCTTTGGCCTTCCTCTTCCTGTCTTCCCAGGCATATACCCCTCCATTATTGTTCTCTCCAAACTTTTGTGACGTTTCAAGTGACCAAAATATTTCAATTTTCTTTGTTTTATCATCTTTAGTAGCCAACCTTCTTCAATATTCAGCTCTTGAAGTATTGAAGCGTTTGTTTTTCTTTTTTCCCAAGATATGTTTAGAACTCGTCTATAACATTTATATTCAAAGGTATTTATGCGCTGTTCAGCTTGTTTAGTAAACCTGTAAGGGATATGCAACATTAAAAAAAACCACATATACGCAAATATATACAGCTGACACATGCACACAAATACATGCATACACACATACTCGAAATTGACACATCCATCAAATACACAAAACACACGTCCACACAAATCCACGAAACACACACCCTCACAAATTCACAAAATACATCCACACAAATACACAAAACACACATCCACACAAATACACAATATTGACACATCCACCCTGACTACACGCACACACGTATACAAACACACACATACACACGCACGCACGCACGCACACACACATACATACACACACACACATACACACATATGCATATTCTTTCACAGCGACTGGGGAATTAATGGTCAATTTATTTCAGTTTATGTGACACGATGTCCGTGAGGCGGGTGCTGTTAGTCTTCACATCTCCCGAAACGTCAGTACTTGACCTCTTCTGAGATCGCGGTATTCTCAGATAAAAATGTTTCTTTTACATCTGAGTGTAATTCACTTTCTGGTGTAGTCTTTGTGAAATCCTCCATGATTCATGAACGCATGTTGCACGTTCTCACAGTTGTCATGTTTCTTTGTTTGTTCTTGTGCCATAGATTCGTTATACTCTCTCTCTCTCTCTCTCTCTCTCTCTCTCTCTCTCTCTCTCTCTCTCTCTCGCTCTCTCTCTCTCCTCTCGCTGCGTCTCTCTGTGTCTCTCTGTGTCTCTATGTGTCTCTCACTGTGTCTCTGTGTGTCTCTCCCTGTATGTGTCTCTGTGTGTGTCTGTGTGTGTGTGTGTATCTCTCTCTGTCTTTCTGTGCGTCACTCTCTCTGTGTGTCTTTCTCTGTCACTCCCTCTGTGAATCTAAGTGTGTGTCTCTCCATCTCTCCCATTCTCCATCTCTGTGTCTTTCTCTATCTCTCTCTGTAACTTTCCTTGACTCTCTGTGTGTCTTTCTCTGTCTCTCTATGTCTCTCTGCCTCCCTCTCTGTGTCTTTCTCTGTCTGCCTCTGACTCTTTCTGTGTCTTTCTCTGTCTTTCTCTGTCTCTCTCTTTGTGTCTCTCTGTGTCTGTCTTTCTCTCCATGTCTTTCTCATTCTCCCTCTCTGAGTCTTTCTCTGACTCTCTGTGTGTCTTTCTCTCTCCCCTCTCTCTGTCTTTCTCTTTCTTTCTTTGTGTCTTGTTTCTGTCTCTCTGCCTCTCAACGAATCTCTCACACTCCCTCCCAGTGTCTTTCTCTGTCTAACACTGTGTCTCTCTCTGTCTCTGCATGTATCTCTCATTCTTCCTCTCTGTGCCTTTTTATGTCTCTCTGTATGTCTTTCTCAGAGAGAACTGAGCAGATGCATGTCATGTAATACGCATGTTATGTAACACGCGAATCCATATGTTTGTGTATTCTCATCTGTCATGTTATCAGTTAAATACCATTTGATTTTATCATGTATAATGTAAACTCATGTACATTACTGTAGTTTGAGTGAGAGACAGAATGAGTGAGCGTGAGAGTGAATGTGTGTGTGTGTGTGTGTGTGTGTGTGTGTGTGTGTGTGTGTGTGTGGGAGCATCACTATTTTTACTTCACACACTGTTTATGTACACATTTTTCTCCATGTTTAACATTTTTATGAGACTGCTCACGACAATTCTCAGTGTATGTGTGTGAGTAAAGTGTGGGAGTTTGTTCATACTAGTTTCAATGCTCACGTGAGGCATTTTGTATGTGTCTAGATGTGAGGATGTGTGAGTGTGTGTGGAGGATGTGTGTGAGTGTGGGGATATGTGTGGGTGGGGATGTGTGGGTGGGGGAATGTGGGTGGGGTATGCGTTTGGATGGGTTGAGGTGTGTGGGTGTTGGTGGGTAGTGATATTTGTGGGTGTTGGTGGGATGTGTGGATGGATGTGTGGGGGTGAAAGTAGGGGTGTGGGAATGGGTGTGGGGGATGTGTGTATGGGTGGAGGATATGTGTATGGGACGGGTGCGGGGGATGTGTGTTTGGGTGGGGGATATGTGTGGGTGGGTGGAGATGTGTGGATGGTTTGGGGAAGTATGTGTGGGTGGCGGGGTTGTGTGGGTAGGGGATTGTGTGGGTGGATTGGGGATGTAAGGGCGGGTGGGGAGAAGTGTATGGTGTGTGGGTTTGGGATATGTGTGCGGTGTGTTGGTGGGGGATGTGCGGATGGGAGGTATGTTTGTGGTGGTATGGGTGAGGATATGTGTGTGGGTGGGGGATAGTTTGTGGTGTGGGGGATGTGTGTGGTGGGTGCGGGGAATGTGTGTATGGGTGGGGGATATGTGTGGGTGAGTAGGGGGTGTGTGGTGGTTGGGAGAAGTATGTGTGGGTGGTGGGGGTGTGTGGGTGGGAGATGTGTGCGTGGATGGAGAATGTGTGGGTGGGGGTGTATGAGTGGCTTAGGGATGTGTAGGTGGGTGAGGGATGTGTATGTGTCGGGGTGGGATGCGTGAGTGGGTGGAGGATGTGTGTGGGTAGGGGTATTGTGATCGAGAGATGTTTGGTTGGGGGTGGGTGGGGGTGTGTGGGTGCGTAGTGGAGGATGTGTGCGTGAGTGAGTGAGTGTTGGTGGATGGGTGGGAAATGCATGTGTGGGTGGGGAGAGGTGCGTGGTGTGTTGGTTGGGGATATTGTGTGGGTGGGGTATGTGTGTGTGGGTGGGGGTATGTGGGGTGGATGGGTAAGGGTATCTGTGTGGGTGTGGGTGGGAATATTGTGTGGTATGTGGGTGGGGGATATGTGTGTGGTGTGTAGGTGGGGATGCATGGTGGTATGTGGGTGTGGGATGTGTTGGTGAGGGATATGTGTGCGGTGTGTGGGTTGGGAATATTGCGTGGTAGAGGATGTATGTGATGTGCGGGTGGGGGTGTGTGTGATGGGGGATTGGGTTAGGGCATGTGTGGGTGGGTGGAGGATGTATGTGAGGGTGGTGGGGTGTGTGTGAGTGGATTGGGGATGTATAGGTGGTTAGGGAGATGTGTGTGTGTCGGGGTAGGGAGATGTCAGTTGGTGGGAATGTGTGTGTATGGTTTGGGGATGTGTGAGTGGGTTTGCGATGTGTGGGTTGGTGGGGGATGTGTGTGCGTGGGTGGGGAATATGTGGTCGATGGAGATGTGGCTGGGGGATGGATGGTTGGAGGTGTGGGTATGGGAGAGGATGTGTGGGTTAGGATGTGTATGTGGGTGATCGTGGGATGTGTGGGTTAGTGGGGGATGTTTGTGGATGGCGAGTGTGTTTTGGTTGGGGGAACAGGTGACGGCAGTGTGTGTGGGTGGGGGATGTTTAGGAGGGGGATGGGTTGGTTGGTGGGGTATGTATGTGTCCCTGGGTGTGTGTGTGTGTGTGTGGGGGGGGGGGGTAGGTGGGGTTGTGTGTATGGGTGGGGTGATGTATGGGTAGGTGGGAGATGGGCCTCATAACATGGTAATTTGTCTTGATCATGTTTACAACATTCATTTCACAATGTTTATCTTTCTTCCTATCCAAATGTATAATGCTCTTGATGAACGAAAGACGAGTGATTGGAAGGGCCGAATGTAAGATGGGCCTGCGAGCCCAATTTGTTACTCTTTTAAAATAAAGTTGATTTGATTTGATTTGATTTGATTTTTCTCTGACTCTCTGTCTGTTTTTCTCTGTCTCTCTCTCTGTCTCTCTCTGTCTCTCTATATCTCTCTGTCTCGCTATGTCTCTCTTACTCACCCTTTATATGTCTTTCTATGTCTCTCCGTGTCAATCTCTCTCTATCAGACTCCCTCTCTGTGTCTTTCTCTATCTATCTCTGTGTCTTTATACGTCTCTCTCTGTCTTTCTCTGTCCCCATCTCTCTCTGCCACTCTATATGTCTCTATCTTTCTCTATGTGTCTTTCTCTGTCACTATCTCTCTTTCTCCGTGTCTCTCTGTCTCTCTCTGTATCTCTCTCTCTCTCTCTGGTTCTCTCTGTCTCTCTCATTCTCTCAATCTGTGTCTTTCACTGTCTCTCTGTTTGTGTCTGTCTCTCTCAGACCACCTCTCTTTTTTTCTCTGTCTCTCTGTGTATCTCTCTCTCTCTCGCTCTCTCTCTCTCTCTCGATTTTTGTCTCTCTGTCTCTCTCTGTTTCTCTGTGCTTCTCTCTTTCTCCTTTTGCCTCTCTATCACTCTCATTGTCTCCCTCTGCCCCTCTCTGTGTCGCTCTCAGCGTCTTCCCCTGTCTCTCTCTATCACTCTCTCTGTGTATCTCTGTCTCTCTCTGTCTGTCTCTGTCTATCTCTGTCACTCTCTCTATCACTCTCTATCGCTCTGCCTGTCTCTGTCTTTCCACTAGGTAACAGCTGTGTGTGAGTAAAGAGCACATAGTAACATCACTTGTGTGTTAGTGAAGGAGATACAGTAACGTGGAGTAGAGAAAGAGTCTGTAGCTGGCTGAAGAAAGGAAGAACGAAGGAACATTATTTTTAAAGGTCACAAACGGGGCACTTTGTCCTTCTAACATTCGAATCTTTCCAACAGCCATCTTTCACACCGCAATTATATTTGTGTGATACGTACGTTATCGTCGTACAGCAGTAAACCGTAATATGAGTGTACGACTAGCTGCGCAAGTCAAAGACAACTTCCTTCAGTTCTCATGTGAAAGCCACAGGTTCGAACCACGTAGCAACTACAGCTTTTACAGTTCTGTTATCTACTGTGCCATCTGATTAATACATGACTTTTGCTTCTATGGGTCTCTGGGTACATGTCTCATGACCCGTGAAGACAATCATGTTAGCTAAAGACATGATAAAGTCAGTTGTTCTGTCTCTCGGCTGGAAGAGGGTCGCACTTCCTGCTAGGGTGAGATCAGGTACTTAGGAATTCCTTGGCCTGGCACACGCCAGAGTGAGTGACTCTTATTATAATAAGGCTAATGACTCTGGCGTCACGTTTATTTGCAGCCAGACGTGAGTCAATTATAGACGCAAAGTGGGAAGACAGGAGTATAACAAGTTGGAGCAGGTACGGAGGACGAGCAATATCTCCCTCAGTGCTTGGCAGTTGTCTAATTTCCTTTGTGCCTGTGCTCGTTCTGTGTGCGTGTGTTTGTGTGTGTGTGTGTGTGTGTGTGTGTGTGTGTGTGTGTGTGTGTCCGCGCGCGCGTGTGTGTGTGTGTGTGAGTGTTGGTGTGTGATTTGAGTATGGGAGTGTGGGTTCATCTATCTACAGGATGTTTTACGATTTCTACTCTTAATCCGTCAATTCTTTCTTCTCCCCCACTCGTGGGGAGAAACCAAACAAAAACATTGTCAGTATGGAAACTGGTATAGGAAGTAACAGCCGGGTCTGATTGAAGGAGATACAGTAACAGCTGTGTGTGAGTGAAGGAGATACAGTAACAGCCGGGTCGGATTGAAGGAGATACAGTAACAGCCGGGTCTGATTGAAGGAGATACAGTAACAGCCGTGTGTGAGTGAAGGAGATACAGTAACAGCCGGGTCTGATTGAAGGAGATACAGTAACAGCCGTGTGTGAGTGAAGGAGATACAGTAACAGCCGGGTCTGATTGAAGGAGATACAGTAACAGCCGTGTCTGATTGAAGGAGATACAGTAACAGCCGGGTCTGATTGAAGGAGATACAGTAACAGCCGGGTCTGATTGAAGGAGATACAGTAACAGCCGTGTCTGATTGAAGGAGATACAGTAACAGCCGGGTCTGATTGAAGGAGATACAGTAACAACTGTGTGTGAGTGAAGGAGCTACAGTAACAGCTGTAAGTGAGTGAAGGAGATACAGTAATAGCTGTGTGTGACTACCGGAGATATTATAACATCTGTGTTTGAGTGAAGGCGATATAGTAACAGCTGTGTCTGAGTGAAGGAGATATTATAACATGTGTGTGAGTGAAGGAGATATTATAACATCTGTGTGTGGGTGAAGGCGATATAGTAACAGCTGTGTGTAAGTGAAGGAGAACGAACGAACGAACGAACGAATGAACTTTATTTTCGAAAGGTAATAAATTGGGTACGCAGACCCGTCTGACATTCGGCCCTTCCAATCACTCATCTTTCGTTCATCAGTGCATAGTGCATTCACATAGGGAAAAAACAACATTGTGAAATGAATGTTGTAAGCATAAACAATGCATGTTACCAGGAGATATAGTAACAACTGTGTGTGAGTGAAGGAGATACAGTAACATCTGTGTGTGAATGAAGGAGATATAGTAACAACTGTGTTTTAGTGAAGGAGATGTTATAACATTTGTGTGTGAGTGGAGGAGATAGTATAACATCTGTGTGTGAGTGAAGGAGATATCATAACATCTGTGTGTGAGTGAAGGAGATAATATAACATCTGTGTGTGAGTGAAGGAGATATAGTAACAGCTGTGTGTGAGTGAAGGAGATAATATAACATCTGTGTGTGAGTGGAGAAAATACAGTAACAGCCGTGTGTGAGTGAAGAAAATACAGTAACAGTTGTGTGTGAGTGAAGGAGTTATAGTGACAGCTGTGTGTGAGTGAAGGAGATACAGTAACAGCTGTATGTGAGTGAAGGGGATATAGTAACATATTCAATGGAGTGACAGGAGTGAAGGGGGTACAGTAACATCTGTCTGGGAGTGAAAGAGTTACAGTAACATATGTCTGGAAGTGAAGGAGGTACAGTAATATCTGCGTGGGAGTGAAGGAGTTACAGTACAACATCTGCATGGAAGTGATGAAGTTACAGTAACATCTGTATAGGAGTGTGAAAGGGGTACAGTAACATCTGTATTGGAGTGAAGAATTTACGATAATATGTGTATGGGAATGAAGAAGTTACAGTAACACGCACATTATCGTGCACTTCATGTATAATGTACACTATTCTAATTCTCTGTCGCGTACTGGAGACACAGTACAATATCTTATGGCACTGGAGGTCACCTGCCGTATAGAGTGCCATACTCTTCAGGGTGAGTACACATCATCAGTATAAGTGCCATACTCTATGTACATTCCAGGGTGTGTGTATATCATCCACTATATTAGTGTCATGCTCTGGGTACACTCCAGCGTGAGTACACATCATCAACAGTATTAGTGTCTTGTTCTGTGTACACCCTAGAGTAAGTACACATCACTAGAAGGGGCAGATTCCCCCGCGGGGTGTCACAGTATGGCTGTCAAGTGTTGTATGTTTAGCATGTTGTATGTCTAGCACGTTGTATGTCTAGCATGTTGTATATCTAACATGTTGCATGTCTAGCATATTGTATATCTTGCATGTTGTATGTCTTGATTGTTGTATGCCTAGCATGTAGTATATCTAACATGTTGTATGTCTAGCATGTTGTATGTCTAGCATGTTGTATGTCTGGCATGTTGTATGTCTGGCATGTTGTATATCTAGCATGTTGTATATCTAGCATGTTGTATGTCTAGCATGTTGTATGTCTTGCACGTTGTATGTCTAGCATGTTGTATGTCTAGCACGTTGTATAACTAACATGTTGTATTTCTAGCATGTTGTATGTCTAGCATGTTGTATATCTAACAGGTTGTATATATAACATGCTGTATGTCTACCATGTTGTATGTATAGCATGTTGTATATCTAACATATTGTATGTCTAGCATGTTGTATGTCTAGCATGTTGTATGTCTAGCACGTTGTATGTCTAGCATGTTGTATAACTAACATGTTGTATGTCTAGCATGTTGTATGTCTAGCATGTTGTATGTCTAACATGTTGTATGTCCAGTATGTTGTATGTCTGGCATGTTGTATATCTAACATGTTGTATGTCTAGCATGTTGTAGGTCTAGCATGTTGTATATCTAACATGTTATATGTCTAGCATGTTGTATGTCTAGCATGTTGTATGTCTAGCACGTTGTATGTCTAGCATGTTGTATGTCTAGCATGTTGTATGTCTAGCATGTTGTATGTCTGGCATGTTGTATATCTAGCATGTTGTATGTCTAGCATTTTGTATGTCTAGCATGTTGTATGTCTAGCATTTTGTATGTCTAGCATGTTGTATGTCTAGCATGTTGTATGTCTAGCACGTTGTATGTCTAGCATGTTGTATGTCTAGCATGTTGTATGTCTAGCATGTTGTATGTCTAGCATGTTGTATGTCTGGCATGTTGTATATCTAGCATGTTGTATGTCTAGCATGTTGTATATCTAGCATGTTGTATGTCTAGCATGTTGTATGTCTACCATGTTGTATGTATAGCATGTTGTATGTCTAGCATGTTGTATGTCTAGCATGTTGTATGTCTGACATGTTGTATGTCTGACATGTTGTATATCTAACATGTTGTATTCTAGCATGTTGTAATTCTAGAATGTTGTATGTCTAACATGTTGTATGTCTAGCATGTTGTATGTCTAGCATTTTGTATGTCTGGCATGTTGTATGTCTAGCATGTTGTATGTCTGGCATGTTGTATGTCTAGCATGTTGTATGTCTAGCATGTTGTATGTCTGGCATGTTGTATGTCTAGCATGTTGTATGTCTGGCATGTTGTATGTCTAGTATGTTGTATGTCTAGCATGTTGTATGTCTAGCATGTTGTATGTCTAGCATGTTGTATGTCTGGCATGTTGTATGTCTAGCATGTTGTATGTCTGGCATGTTGTATGTCTAGCATGTTGTATGTCTAGCATGGTGTATATCTGGCATGTTGTATGTCTGCCATGTTGTATGTCTGAAATGTTGTATGTCTGACATGTTGTATATCTAACATGTTGTATTCTAGCATGTTGTAATTCTAGCATGTTGTATGTCTAACATGTTGTATGTCTAGCATGTTGTATGTCTAGCATTTTGTATGTCTGGCATGTTGTATGTCTAGCATGTTGTATGTCTGGCATGTTGTATGTCTAGCATGTTGTATGTCTAGCATGTTGTATGTCTGGCATGTTGTATGTCTAGCATGTTGTATGTCTGGCATGTTGTATGTCTAGCATGTTGTATGTCTAGCATGTTGTATGTCTAGCATGTTGTATGTCTAGCATGTTGTGTGTCTAGCATTTTGTATATCTGGCATGTTGTATGTCTAGCATGTTGTATGTCTGGCATGTTGTATGTCTAGCATGTTGTATGTCTAGCATGTTGTATGTCTGGCATGTTGTATGTCTAGCATGTTGTATTCTAGCATATTGTATGTCTAGCATGTTGTATGTCTGGCATGTTGTATGTCTAGCATGTTGTATGTCTGGCATGTTGTATGTCTAGCATGTTGTATGTCTAGCATGTTGTATGTCTAGCATGTTGTATGTCTAGCATGTTGTATATCTAGCATGTTGTATGTCTAACATGTTGTATGTCTAGCATGTTGTATGTCTAGCATGTTGTATATCTAACATGTTATATATCTGGCAAGTTGTATGTCTGCCATGTTGTATGTCTGACATGTTGTATGTCTGACATGTTGTATATCTAACATGTTGTATTCTAGCATGTTGTAATTCTAGCATGTTGTATGTCTAACATGTTGTATGTCTAGCATGTTGTATGTCTAGCATTTTGTATGTCTGGCATGTTGTATGTCTAGCATGTTGTATGTCTGGCATGTTGTATGTCTAGCATGTTGTATGTCTAGCATGTTGCATGTCTGGCATGTTGTATGTCTAGCATGTTGTATGTCTGGCATGTTGTATGTCTAGCATGTTGTATGTCTAGCATGTTGTATGTCTAGCATGTTGTATGTCTAGCATATTCTCTAATCTTATCGTCTATCCTCTACTTCTGGGAATGTCAATCAACGCATGTGACTGTATTCCTCATGCTACCTCAGTTACATCACATGCACCTAAGGAGTGATATCTCCAGGCCAGGGATGAACACGGGGCACATCGTCAGGTCATCTCACTTACGGGTGTGACGTCGCCCTGGCCACCAGTACAGAATGTCTACAATCTGACCAAGATGACACTATATCTTCGAAACTTTCACCTGCAATTCTTACCTGACAACGAATCCGACACTTAAAACCTCCGAGGTAACACTGGACACACGTCACACACTAGAGCACCGCTAGTACAGTTTGAGGTGGGCGGTCGTTGCTGCCCCTACAACAGAAATCCAGTCAGAGAAGATCCCACAGCACCACGTATCTCAGACAATAGTCTCGCGGTTCCATGAAAGAGAAACTGGAACAGACATCGGACACGAGGTACCGCACGCTGCTACAGACAGGTGGAGATGGTAGGAGGCCGGTATACCTGCGCGTTTACGAGTGCCTGCATCCAGGTAGCGCAGTTACATTGCGCGTGCATTCGAGGAGTTCCTGGCCACGGAGTTGTTTGCCGGCGTACCTGTGTTCTAGCGTGCGAGTCGGGGGCTGGAGACTTTCACGGGGAACGGACGAACGAACAAACTTTATTTTCAAAGCGTTAAGAATTGGGCACGCAGACCCGTCTGACATTCTGACCTTCTTATATCTACTCTCATACATTATTTCATTCATATATCAATTAGGAAGACGCCCACCTCCTAGGGCATCTTCCACCTGTCCATTCTAGAACATGTACACCCACCGATTCCAGCTGCCCCGGGTCCAATCTGGCAGTTCTACAGCCCACTGGTCCCACTTTCGCAAGGTCCACCTGGCACTTGCACAGCCCACAGGTTCCACCTTCCCCAGGTCCAATCTAGCCCTTGTACAGCCCAACAATTCCACCTTCCCCAGGTACACTCTGGTACCTGTACAGCCCACAGGTTCCACCTTCCCCAGGTCCAATCTACCACTTGTACAGCCCAGCGGTTCCACCCTCCCCGGGTCCAATCTGGTACTTGTACAGCCCAACAATTCCACCCTCCCCGGGTCCAATCTGGTACATGTACAGACCAAGTAATTCCACCTTCCCTATTTCCAATCTGGTTCTTGTACAGCCCAACAATTCCACCTTCCCCAGGCCCAATCTGGTACTTGTACAGCCCAACAATTCCACCTTTCCCAGGTCCAATCTGGTACTTGTACAGCCCAACAATTCCACCTTTCCCAGGTCCAATCTGGTTCTTGTACAGCCTAACAATTCCACCTTCCCAAGGTCCAATCTGGTACTTGTACAGCCCAACAATTCCACCTTTCCCAGGTCCAATCTGGCATTTGTACAGCCCAACAATACCACCGTCGCCAGGTCCAATCTGGCATTTGTACAGCCCAACAATTCCACCGTCGCCAGGTCCAATCTGGCATTTGTACAGCCCAACAATTCCACCGTCGCCAGGTCCAATCTGGCACTTGTACAGCCCAACAATTCCACCGTCGTCAGGTCCAATCTGGCACTTGTACAGCCCAACAATTCCACCGTCGTCAGATCCAATCTGGCACTTGCCCATCCATCCATAATGTGCCATGCCGGTAAGCGTGGGCGGTCATGTTCTGCCATCTCACTCGATCACCAGAGTCGTGGATCAGCTCCGTGTTCCTGTCTCGACCATGCCATGTGGCCAAGCCATCCAGGTATTTACTTCTCGGTCTTCCCCTTGGTCTCTTCCCTTCGATCTTGTCAGTTGTCACGAAGTTTTCCAAGTCATATCTTCTCATAACATGCCCAAAAAATTTGACTGTCTACGTCTAATGACTCTAATCAGTTTACGATCTTCATTTGTTTCTTGAAGGACTTGCTCATTGGTTTTTCTGTCTGTCCATGGTATTCTTTGCATTTTCCTCAGAAACCACATTTCCACAGCCATTAGCTTCACATCCATACAAAAGTATAGGTTCTATTTAGCACCTCAACACTCTTTTTCTCGTTTCAATTGATATCTTTTTGTTGGTCAGTATGTTTTTCATCTTGCTAAAGGCTACCTTTGCAATTGCAATTCTTGTTCTAATCTCTTCAAGGATCTCCCATCAGATGTCATGACTGTGCCGAGATAACAGTATCGATTCACTTGTTTAAAAATATGTCCATCTACTCGTATATCACATTGTGGTATTTCCTTCTTCCCAGTGACGACCATAATCTGTGTCTTCTTAATATTCAGTTCTAGCCCTAGTTGTTCACTGTGTGCAACAACCGCATCTACTAAATGGTGCAGGTCCTGTTCATTGTCTGCAATCAAGACTATCATCTGCATATCTAATGTTATTGATGCATCGTCCCCCAATGTTGATTCCTTCCATATCTTTTATATTTCTGAATATATTTTCACTGTACAGTGAAAAAGATCTGGAGACATTACACATCCCTGTCTCACACCTCTTTTAATAGGCTGATATTGACCTACATCGTTATCAATTCTGATGGCAGATTGTTGTTTCCAATATATGTTTTTTACAAGTCTAAGGTCTTTTCCATCAATTTGTAGATCTTCAAGCATCCTTATCATGTCGACATGTCTCACTTTATCGAAAGCCTTTGTGTAGTCAATAAAGCAAAGATATAGATCTTTGTTTACTTCTATAGAACGCTCAATTACTGTTCTCAGTATATACACAGCATTTACTGTGCCCTTGCCTTCTACAAACCCACATTGTTCTTCTCCTATTTCGGGTTGTATTTTCTTCCTAACTCTTTGCATGATAATTCTCAGCAGAATCTTCGTGATGTGGCTCATTATACTAATTGTTCTATGTTGATCGCATTCCATGGCTCCTGATTTCTTCGGGATTGCAATAAATATATAGTTACATAATTCAGGAGGTATATCTCCAGTATCGTATATTGTGTTCAGCAGTCTGGTGACTTGGTCTATTCCATATCCTTCTAAGGCATTGATCATTTCTACTGTGATGTTATCTGTACCCAGGGTCTTGCCAGTTTTCACACTGTTAAGAGCATTCTGAACTTCTATCTTCAAAATTGATGGTCCTTCATTATTATTCCGATGATCATATTGTTCTTCTCTTGTATCATCATAAAGGTCTTTCGCTAAACTGGCCACGCATGTAAAATCTTATCTTTTTCTATTATGATTTTGCCATCTTTGGTTTTTAGGGAACCCGTTGATGTGTGTGTTCCTTTGTTAGTGATGTCATTAATTCTTTTGTGCATTAATTTGGTATTCCGGGTGTTGTGTTGGTATTCAATTTCCTTGCAATTTTCCTCAAGCCATGTTTCTTTTGCCTCTTTGCATAGCTTCCTAATTTTCCCGTGAATCTCTTCACATTTTTCCTTGTTCTTGTTGTTATTTCTTCTTACTTCCAAGAGTTTTAAGATGTCTTCCGTTATCCATTTCTTGCGTCCTATTATCTTTATTTTGGGGATGGTTGTTTCCGCAGCTTGATTGACTGATTCCTTTAATATTTCCCCTTTGTCATTGACATCTTGAAATAATATTTCCATATCGGACAATGAATCGAATCTGTTCTTTACCTCTTGTCATCAACCTGAATTCATACAAGCATGCGGTCCCTTCATTCACACTTCATAGTTTACAAACACATCGTCGTGTGAAGGGAAAATCAAGATTCACGCTTTATTATCTATCTTACAGAACTCGTTATACGATCATACACAATTAACAAGCGACGTTCAAATACATTCTCCTAAATGTTAACTACGTATAACTATGCCCTCTCTAAACTACACAACTGGCGAGGATAAACACAGAGGTCCTGTCACTCTGACTGTCCGTCCCGGTCTGCCTGAATTCACAGGTCCAGTCCAGCTCCTCGTCCCCCGTTCTCGTGCCGTTAGTCGTACGGCGTGTTGGTTCACTTGCCACGTAGTTTAGTGGTCCAGTTCTCGTAGCCTACAGCTATACTAGAGTTCAGTCTGTTTACGGGTAATCCCCGTGCCTACTGTACTCTGTCCTATTTCGGGAATGAATCCCGGTATGTCCTCGTCCTGTCCTAGCTATGACACATGCGTGTCCTGTCTAGGTCCGTCCTAACACTGGTTTGGAGTTCTATCTCCTTCTACTGTCTCTTTCTATCTGTACTCTTGTACAGGTCCTTATTATGTCCTGTCTTTGTCCTTTACTTTCCTCCGTCCTTGTCCTACTTCTTTCTACGTATATCCTACTTCTATCTCTGTCTATCCTGCTTCTATCTTTGTCTATCCAGCATGTTGACACCTCTATGTTGAATTTATCTTTTATTTCCTCACTCTTCAGAGCTTGTAGATCAAATTTTGTGTTTCTTGGTGAATATTTGACTTTCTTTAATTTTATATGTAAATAGCTTAAGATTAACCTATGGTCGCTGTAGCAGTCTGTGCTTGGTATAGTTTTTGCGACTTTTAAGGCATTTCGAAATCGTCTGTTGATGAGGATATAATCAGTCAGATTTCTGATCTTATGATCAGGGAACCTCCATGTCCATAATCTTCTTGGGTGCTGTTGAAACCAGGTGTTTCCAATAATCAAATCTTGCTGCTCTTTTGTCCACTGTACTAGTCTGCAACCTCTTTTATTCTGTTCCTCTAGTCCATACTAGACCATATTATGCATCCGTCCTGTTGATTTCCAACTTTGGCATTCAAGTCACCCATTATGATAGTTACTTCAGAATTCTTGCATTTCTTGAAGGCTTTCTCTAAATCACTATACAATTCATCATTGCTGTCATCACTACTGTCTGCTGTTGGTGCATAAACTTGTATGGCATTGACATCAAAAGGTCTTCCACTCAAATTCACCAGTAACACTCTGTCTGATACAGTCAAATATCCTTTGATCGATTTTGCTCTCTCTGTACCCATTATAATTGCTACTCCTCGCTGTTGTTTCTCTCCACCAGAATAGATTATTCTATATTCCTCAGATGTCATAATGCCCATTCCTATCCATCTGGTCTCACGTACACCTAAAAGGTTAATATTTAATCTTCTCATTTCATTCTTAATGTTATCAAATTTCCCATCCCCACTCATAGTTCTTACATTACAAGTTCCCACTTTCAATGTTGATATTATTTTGCACACAGTCGCCTGATGACGGTCTGAATCACCTGGTGCACATACCTACCCCTACCGGGCGAGGCTGCTCCTATGGAGCACCCATTTGCACCGTTTCTCTGATTATCGATAAGACTGCAGTACATAATATTCTTGGCATCTGTAAAGAAGGTAGTTTGCCATTGCTTTCTTTCCTAGCAGTGACCTGGCACTTGTACAACCCAACAATTCCACCGTCCCACGGTCCAATCTGGTACTTATACAGCCCAACAATTCCATCTTCCCAGGGTCCAATCTGGCATTTGTTCAACCCAACAATTCCACCTTCCCAAGGTCCAATCTGGTACTTGTACAGCCCAACAATTCCACCTTTCCCAGGTCCAATCTGGTACTTGTACAGCTCAACAATTCCACCTTCCCTAAGTCCAATCTAGCACTTGTACAGCCCCAAAATTCCACCTTCACCAGGTCCAATCTGGCAATTGTACAGCATAACAATTCCACCGTCGCCAGGTCCAGCGTGTCATGTGTACAGCCCACCAGCCCCATTCTCTACTGTTGTTTTGTTGTTGACTTTTACACAAACACCGAAGTGATCTGTGGTGTGCTGGGACCATCATATTTTGAAGGCGTGAACCATCATCATCATCATCATCATCATCATCATCATCATCATCATCATCATCATCATCATCATCATCATCATCATCATCTTCTTCTTCTTCTTCTTCTTCTTCTTCTTCTTCTTCTTCTTCTTCTTCTTCTTCTTCTTCTTCTTCTTCTTCTTCCAGTTTTGCTGTCAATCGTCGTGGGGGAGAAATAGTTGATGTTCCAGCGCCCGATTGGGTGGTACTGGATAGTATCGTTCCGTGTGATTGTACAATGTCTCCGGTGTCGTCAATCCATGTTCGTCTGGGGAGTCCCTTTGCTCTCGTATCAGATCTTCTTTGTTGTAGCGCAAATGCTGGTAGTTGATGGTGTATGGTGTTGCATTCTAACGAGATAGCCAAACCATTTGATCTTGTACCATTTAATAAATGTAATACAGACTGTTGATCCCACTGTCTCTCTGATACAATGCATTCTGTCTGTCTGATAACATCTTTTCTGTCTGTCTGATAACATCGACTGTCTGTCTGATAACATTTTCTCTGGCTGTCCGATAACATCTTCTTTGTCTGTCTGATAACATCGTCGCTGTCTGTCTTGATTGATTGAGTGATTTAGGAACCGACATCACAACATTCGGGGCATTCCCATAAGCGCTCCTTCTCCATCCTCAGCAGCCAGCGAAGAGTTCTAACGCTAATCGTCTGTCTGATAATATCGTCTCTGTCTGTCTGATAACATTGTCTCTGCCTGTCTGATAACATCGTTTTTGACTCGGTCTCGGATATTTGTGATCTCTCCACAGATGTCGTTTCTTGATGTCCTGGATCAAATCTGCTGTCAATGTTCCACCATACAACTGTCTCAGCCAATCCAGCATCATTCCTCCATGCCACGGTCTCAACCCACCCAGCATCATTCCTCCATGCCACCGTATCAACCCATTCAGCATCATTCCTCGGTGGCACCGTCTCAACCCATCCAGCATCATTCCTCCATGCCACCGTATCGACCCATCCAGCATTATTTCTCTAGGTCTGCCTCTTCCTCTCTTCCTCTTGATCTTTCAAGTTGTCACGATGTTCTCCAATGTCTCTCTTCTCATCACATGACCAAAGAAAGCTGTTAGTCTCTTTTTTATTGTTGTATATATGATATCCTGATTTCATTAGCCTCTTTCAGTTGTTAGTTACTCTGGCAGTCCAAGGAATTCGCAACAATCAACTCAGGAACCACATCTATGTTGCTTCCAAGTTCTGCCTAATTTGTTCATTTACATTCCATGATTGAACAGCACAACAGGTTCTATAGAACATTTCCCCAGAATACACGGATACATTTGTTGTGAGTCTTTCCTTCTCCTAGCGGACACCGAGTGCAAGAATTGAACTCTCGTCCAGCTGGACATTTATCAAGGAAGTACAGCTTCCTATTTTAGGTTCGTTCGGTGAAAATGTACGCCTGTTTGTAAATGTTTTAACACTGTTAGTCATATCGTGTGCTTTTGTGCATGACTACCCACGCCTATCGACATGGCACATAATGGCGATGATATTCATAAGTAGTTACGGCCCAAAATTAATAATAATAATCAGGTAGAACACACGTGTTGCTGTAGCAACTGTATACGATTTATGTACATCACTGTTTGGCAACTGCAACTACCGTATGTATAATCATAGTTGCGTCCCTTGACACGAACCACCGAGAGTTAGCGTTTCTGCAGACTTAAATATTGAGCACAACCCATTACTGGCAACGCTGATCGTATTCTGGTATGAACCTAAGGCTTATCCACGTCAATGTTGCCAGTAGTAGATTGTGCTCAATATTTAAATCTCAAATCCCGAAACAACAAAATAAATCAGTTTCTACAGACGCCAGCGTGTATATGGTAAACACTCATAATTGTGCATGATTACAGAGCCACAATTATTCAAAGTATACCGCACTAAGTTTCTTAATTATCATTCTGTGAACTTGAGAATCTATACGCCAGATGACATTACAATTAGTGTATAATTTTCTTTCTTTTTTCGATATACCACATATCAAGACTTCATGGCCATGTTATTCCATATGCCAATATTTGCACAATCTATCGTTGAAATAATTGTGTGCACAGTATACTTATTGTTTGTGTTTCTGCTTATCATTATGTCCTTATTTCCTGTTATTTATTATTTTTAACCTGTGACATCTGGATTAGTCTAATCACTAGGGGTGAAACATCTGAGTATGTCAATAGCTACACAAGATGTGGTTCGGTCGATGTCACGTGCCATCAATATGAATACTCAACACATCGCAAGTGACGTTTCCGTTCATGCTGTCATTATTCCCCACAGTAGTCACGGAGCGGAGAAAACAAAGGAAAGAAAGGCATTACTGTGACAATGTGTCACAAATTTTCCGGAGAATGAGAGTGTAGTGTCTGGCAGGCACATTTGTAATTGTATGAGTGTCGATATTTCCCGGCATCACAATATCTATAAACACCGGGAGACCTTGTGATAAACCATTCATTTCAAATGAGGCGAAATTTAACCAATAAGATCCGCTTAGGATTGTCTGGAAAATAATCACAATTGAACACCACTGTATGACAGCACAATTGGTAAATGAATTTAAACTGCCAGGAACAGAGTACATTCTAGAAGCCATGAACTCATTTAAACCACCGGGTATTGTAGTGAGCTTGTGCATGTTGTTACATAGCAACATGATGCCAAGGCAACGATAACATTATCACAGAAATACCCGCAACCACAACCACAATGGTATACACAAACCGCTACATAAACACTGACACCAACATCAACAACCATATCAGCAGCAACATCAACAACAACAAATATATTAGTACATTCAACATTCGGGAATTTTCTGGCGCCAGTAAGTACGCGGCGGATGCCGACCACGTGACCGACATTGTCCACTGGACTTTCGTGTTCATTGTGACGCCATCAATTTCCATTCTAGGAGTCATCGGCAACTCCTTCAGCCTGATCGTCTTGGCTAAACATGGCTTCAGCAAAAGCTCCAACATCTTGCTGTTCACTTTGGCCATTTCAGACATTCTCTTCATGGTTGGCGTGAACGGGCCCCCAAAACCAATGTATGAGTGGGGCGCAGGGGGCTTTCAGTACCCAGAATCCCACGCCAAGGTATTGTATTACTTGTATCACATCTTTGACAGTCTCAACTGGGGCAGTGGGCCAGCATCGTTATGCATCCCGCCTTTAATAACCATTGAAAGACTTATAGCGGTCTTTCTGCCGCTGAAGTTTCCGTTCATTGTGACTCGACGGCGGACAATCATCGCCGTCCTCATACCCAACCTCATCTTCTACGGAATTCAGATCTACGTCCGCACCTGGTTCCAGTTTGCCTACATCTTTGACACTTCCCGGAATGCGTCCGTTGGTTTCGCCATACGAACAGACGTGTACTGGTCACAAAGACATGTGTCTAGAGCCCTTGAGATGGTGGTCAATTCTCTGATAGGACTGGTCATGTTTGTGGCCTGCGGCTGTGTGGCGATTGGCATTAAAGTTAAGATGGCTGCGATGAAGAGGCTGAAGATGACAAACAGGGTTCGAGGACACAAAGGAGACAAGAGTGACCACGCTACGTCCCGCACCACCAAGATGTTGTTATGTCTGTGTGTGTTCTACACGATAGTCTGTTCCCCCATTGGTCTGTCCACCATCATGCCCGACCTCATGGTATTTCCGGTGTTCATAGAAGCGCCAAACTTCCGGTCAGTCGGAGTGTTCGTGTACCACATCTACAAGTTCCTGTTCGCTGTCAACGGGTCGGTCAACTTCATCATCTATGTGGCTATGTACAAGAAATTTAGAGATACATTTCTAGGCCTGTTTCGCAAAAGTAACATTCAACCTGTTTCAAAGACAGCAACATTAGACCTACGAGGGTAAGTTAATAAGTAAGTCACACATGGCTGTAGAAAAATAACTACACATGATAACAACTTGAAACCAGTTTATTTTTATACACGCATTGTCCCTTTATTTCTCAACATAATTTCCACCAACATTGATGCACTTATCCCATCGTTTTATCAGTCCTTCCAAACCGGCTGCATAGAATTTGGCCGATTTGGGAGAACTGATAAAACGATGGGATAAGTGCATCAATGTTGGTTGAAATTATGTTGAGAAATAAAGCGACAATGTATGTATAAACATAAACTGGTTTCAAGTTATCGTATTTAGTTATTTTTCTACAGCCATTTGTGACTTACTTATTAACTTACCCTCGTATATCAGAGAGCGTAACATTATAACTGTTTTACATACAGTAATAATTGACCTGTTTCACAGACAGTAACATTTGACATGTTTCACAGACAGTAACATTAGACCTGTTTCACAGACAGTGACATTTGACATGTTTCACAGACAGTAACGTTAGATCTTTTTCACAGACAGTGACATTTGACCTGGTTCATAGACAGTAAAATTAAACCTATTTCACAGACAGTAACATTTGACCTATTTCACAGACAGTAACGTTAGACCTGTTACACAGGCAGTAATATTTGACATGTTTCACAGACAGTAACATTTGACATGTTTCACAGACAGTAACATTAGACCTGTTTCACAGACAGTAACATTTGACATGTTTCACAGACAGTAACATTAGACATGTTTCACAGACAGTGACATTTGACATGTTTCACAGACAGTAACGTTAGATCTTTTTCACAGACAGTGACATTTGACCTGTTTCACAGACAGTAAAATTAAACCTATTTCACGGACAGTAACATTTGACCTATTTCACATACAGTAACGTTAAACCTATTTCACAGACCGTAAAATTTGACCTATTTCACAGACAGTAACGTTAAACCTATTTCACAGACAGTAACATTTGACCTATTTCACAGACTGTAACAATTGACTTATTTCATAGGCAGTAAGATTTAACCTCTTTCACAGACATTACCATTACACATGTGTCTAAGGAAATAATAATACACCTGTTTTGAAGGAAATAACACTAGACACGTTTATGAGGAAATAACATTTCAGCTGTTTCGTTGAAAGTAACAGACCTTGTTGTCTGTATGTTATAGAGAGCACCATTGGACACTGCTTCTGAGACATTACAATTTCCCCCTCCCCCCATCCCCTTTTTTAACGTGGGGGGGACGGGGGTCAGCACCATCGAACGATGGAATGGATAAGAGCTCTTGTTCGTAAACATTTGGTGTGATGCCGAGGTAGCGGGTTCAACCCCTACACCGGCCAGTTGGACTAAAATGTTGTCTTCTCGTCCTTGACTTGGGGACGTTGTCAGCGTCTCAGAATTAGAGGTAACCTTCATTCGTCATTCTAACCGCTACAGTGAGTTTTTCTACATGCACTCAATAATATATTCTGCAGTCGCATGTAGGTACATAATATTTATTTATGCAAAAACGAAAGTATCAACAACGTGCACACATGGTTACTAATTTATCACAATATATTATGTACATCAATGGCAAATTAACACTCAGCCATTCGTGCGCTCACAACACAATTCATCCTCATTCCCGCACTTAACACTCGCTATCTTAGCTCATCAAGGCTAGCTTCACACTGGCAATTAATACACTCGCTCGCTCAATCGCACACATCTTTCCTCTAACGCGTCCCAGTCCAGTCTGCCCCCTTCTTATGTTCGGCCTGATAGTCACGTGGTGCTTGACCGCGTGTCCCCTGTGATAGTCGTGCTGTGTCGGTTGTCTTGCCGTACTAGCTGTTCGGTCTGGTTTGTCTCGGGTCCTTCAGTGCAGGGTTGTACTGTCGGTCAAGGACGTAGTCCCGTCTATGTCCCTGTGTCATGTATATAACCTTGTGTCCTGTTTATAGCTGGGTCTTGTTGTCCCGTCTATGTCCTGTCTATGACATCTCTATTGTCCTGTCCATGACATCTCTATTGTCCGGTCTCTGATATCTCTATTATCCTGTATATGTCCTGTAGGCACTCCCCAAAACGCTGACATTCGCATCTTCTCCCCCCTTTTTGTGTCACTAAATTTTTTATAAGAATCAGTGACAAATTGTGTTTTAAATATCTAATTAGTCTGAACTAATTTGTCAGTTGGTTGTGGGAATTCGACAGTCGTAACTGTTAGGTTGGGTACAACTGCAGTTTGTAAGGGTCTGATATTCTGTTGAAACACACACCTACTGGTGTATAATCAGCTTAACACTCTCGGTATGTTGCAAAGAGTCTAATACTCTCACCCATTTTACTACCGGGGACTGTTAAACCTCTCATACACCCAATGTGGTGTCCCGAAACAATTATCTCTGTTTCTTCAAGATATGTGTACACTGATTTACCCCTATCTCACTTCCGCTTGTTGGCAGTGATTCTCTTGTAATATCTCTTGTTTCCCCTCATTAACCACTTATGTCCCTTGTGTAAGTGCGATCCCCCCTCAAAAGATCTTAGTGTCTGCACGTTATGTGTTAATATAGTGTTAGTGTAAGTGATTTCTTTATAATATTGTGTTTTTAAATTACAAACATGGGTGTATGTTTATAATCTGTGTAATACTCTTATTCAAGTGTCATCAGATAGGTTTCTGCATCTCACAAATAATTTCAATTTTATAATTTCTGAGATGAGTCTCCGAGCTGTGATTCTTGAATATATTCCTATTGGTGTAGTGTCTACATAATGTTTACACATATAAAACATTGACAAATTACATGTGATGCAAGAGACGTATACAAAACATTAAGCTGAGGCTTATGTGCATAACATATTGTCAACGTCTCATGGGGTTAGAAGATGGGTTCAGACAGGCAGATGGTGCGAGCACAGATGAGGCATAAACGCATAAATATATTAGGTATATTTATTTACAAACCTCATCATTTAAATATCACAAGATTACAACAATACCATATAAACGAATCAATACCACTTCAATACTTGCTCTCGCACCAATTCTCTCAATATTCTCACACGATCTCCGCGCCCTTATCACAGCTAAGCACACTCGTATCAAGCTTCGCACACAAACACACGTCTAGTAGCGGTCATATTCATTTGCACTCAAGCCTAAGTGTAAGTCTATTCTGTCTCTCCACTCAGTCAGGCATCCTCTCTCAGTCGTGTCCAAACGCCCGTCTGACTTCTACTCTACCGTCCGGGGGTCACGAAGTACTGGACCCTCGTGCAATCCATGGGAAGTCGTACTGTCACGTCTGTCTCGCACTCGCCGGGTTGGGACTAGGCGTGCTGCGTAATTCTGTCCGAGGTGAACCTGTCACTCAAGGGTACAGTCCTGTCTCTACTATCCTAAGCTTCTAGACTGTTCTACCCCCGTACTCACCCCATGTCCCTATGTCTGTCCTCTGTCCTCTGTTATATCCTGTCAGGACCTTGACATACTCCCCCCCCCCTCTTTTCCGTGTGGCACTCTTAGTGACACAGTGTTGTATTTGTTTAATTAGTCTGCACTAATTCTGTCAAGGGCCTAAAGGGAAGTAATTAGTCATGTCATGAGATCTATGGGTTAAGGGTGGTAATATAGTAGGTGGCAACTGTCTGATATCTCTCGAAGCACTAGCCATCTAATGCTATACTTGTACTACCAATTTGGGTGGTTGTCAAAGAGTCTCATACTCTCGCCAATCTTAATATAGCAGGACTATCCAGACCGAAGTAACAAATGTCTCATATTGTAGACGACCGCCCACAAATGCATCCTTCTCGGACATCCAAAATGATGCCATGGACAATGGGCTCTTTTTACAGAAGCTCATCAAGGAAAATTTTCCCTGGTCCCATTAGTCTCGTTCATTCACACTGCATGTATCTTTTAAAAATCTTTATCTTGTTAAGATCGTCAAACTATTAAGTTAAGGTGAATACAGTTGCAAAATTTGTAATTTAAATGATTTAAGCATATGAATGTCTCAATGCATACGAAAATCTTGAGGTGAAAGCGATTATTAGCTTACATTTTACATGTTTGAATCAAATGAAAGTCTTAATACAACAAAAAATTCAATTGAACAACAACAACGAAAATGCTTATGCTTTAAGCTTTACTTGCTTTCATATCTCTTCATTATTCCTATATATACACTGGATTTAGTTAATCGTAGTATTCATGTTATAAATAAGAACACTTACCTAATAGTTCTGATTTGTTATGTTATGATTTGGAAAAATATTTACCAATAATCAAGATATAACTACCACACTTTGTTTTGTTGTTCTCTATTTAAAGAAAAAAATATGTCTGACTATGAAACTTCATTAAAATTAGTAATATATAACTAAAATAACTAATACTAAGTTGATCTAGATGACTGGTGGTGTTGTTAACTGGTAGATCTCCTTGACTGGTAGGTCCGATAGTCTTGTAAGCAGGTCAGCAATAATGTTCCCTTATCTCTTAATATGTCTGACGGAAAATAAGTAGTCTTGTAACAACAGTGCCCATCAATATATTCTATTGTTTTTGGGCTTTCCTTGTTGTATCACAAGCAATGGAGAATTACCTGCCTCGACGAGGACGTGTTTTCCGGCAAGGTATGTCGTCAGTCTATTGACGTAGTATATAATCGCCAGGCATTCCAGCTGAGATACGCCATAGCGGTATTCGGCTGGGGTGAGTTTTCTACTCACGGAATTTATTGGATTATTTATACCGTTGTAGGTCTCGCGTAAGTCTCTCGAGATGGTGGTGGCACTGGCATCTGTCCTTAGGATATGAGTAATGTTCTTGTTAGACAAGCGAAGGATGGGTACATTGGAAAAATAATGTTTAATTTGTGATATTGCATTTATTAAAGTAGCACTCTGTACATCAATTTTTGTTTTTGATTTTAAAAGATTTGAAGAAAAAAAAACACTTGTCAACCTTGTCAATATGGTGAGTCCAAATAATTTGACTCTATCAAAAACTTGTTTTAAACAAACTTTGTGTCTGGGTTAACTTTTTGGAACGTATACCTGGCTGACGCTGTACTAAGTCAGCACCACGTTTAACCCAGTGAAATGGGATGGAAACTTCGGTGTTAAATAGAACATCAAATTGAAATTTTGGTGAATGATTTTTTTAATAGCGATGTTATCACCAGAATTAATTGGTTTGTAAGTAGCCATATGGTTGCCGTTGACTGAAGTTGGTATGTTTACAGTGCTATCACTAATGTCATTAGTAACATCAATAAAAAAAACTGATATGGAGATGGTAGCATTATGTAATGGTAAGTTCCTGTCTTTACATATGTCTTTTCTATTATGTCCCTTTAAGAAAATGTTATTGTCTTGTGTGTTTACATCTGTGTTTTTCAGACAGTGTTGTCTGTCTGTACAGGACTGTAAAGAATTTGCTTTCCATTCTAAGTGTGGTGTTTGAGTTGTTTTTTATTTGCATATTGTCTGTCTGCGTTGTTGTTTTCCTCTGAAGGTGCATTACTGGTCGCGCAAGCTTCCTTAGGTTTAGCAATCTCTTCAATAACAGTTCTATTTGGCAAATCAACATGATCCACTTGGGAGGAATTTACGTCACGTCTGGCATCTAGTGCCTTCAATAAACTGTCAAACATCTGGAAGTCAAATACACTCAGCAAACACACAAAACTTAAAATCTTCACCTCTTGTGTGATACCAGTGTTAACGTATGGATGTGAAAGTTGGAAATCAACGGTAACTTTAGATTAAAAAATTAGACAATTTTGAGAATAAATGTCTTAGAAGACTTCTAAACATCCACTGGACAGACTTCAGAACCAATTCGCAAATAAGACAAGAGACTAAGCAAGATACAGTATCCAATTTCATAAGAAGACGCCGTTGGAACTACATCGGCCATGTACTCAGAATGGACAAGACAAGACTCCCCTACAAAGCCCTCATATGGTCACCGGTAGGGAAAAGAAAACGGGGAAGACCAAGAGAGACCCTGCGTAGAACCATCATTAGAGAAGGCTCATTCAATGGCCAAGTAAATATCCAAGATCTACAACAGGTAGCAGCGAATCGCCAGGCATGGAGAGACAGGACTTCTGCCCTATGCGCCGCCTTAGGCTCAAGAGGAAAGACTAACTAACTAACTAACATTTTTAAGTTGTTCTGTCGTCTTGTGACTTGTAGTGCCCTTGGGTTTATTGGCTGAAGTTGCTGTTCTTGATCATTTAAAGTTTGATTTGTTGCAGTTAGTTTTGTCACTGCAATATAGTTTTGATGCCTTTTCTACTAGGCATTAATTTCTTTTTGAGTACAGTTTTTAATGTCTGGTGAACATCCTAAAATCAAATCTGTACATGGATTCTCTAATACTGCACAGGTAAATGTCCCTGATAGAAATGGTGTACAAATATGTGCAATTGCTAGTGGATATTTTTCCACATTGCCAGAAAATATTCAGGAATTTACAAACTCGCTTGTATAATGTTCTGTATTTACAAAGTTTTTTCTAAAACCAATTAAAGTGCTGCCGGAATCGATAAGTACCTGACAGGGATTGCTGTTTACTAACCCATTGTGGAAGCTTAGCTTTCCTCTAGAGGAACTAACAGCATTGGGATTTTCACATAGGTATGGGATTGCATGCCCACATTCTAACACGTCATCCTCATGAAATTTTTCACATGTCTGACACTTATCATAATTAAATATGTCAATCGCTGCAAGAGCATTCTCTTCTACTTCTGCACTCTTTCCGCATTCACTTTCACTTTCTGATGAGGTTTCAATTAGTGCTGTATTTGCACTTCTCAACATTCGGCGACCTTCACATCTTGCTGAATAGTGTCCCAGACCTTTACAACAACAACAAAAACATTTTACCGCTCTCTTATAATCGTTTCTTTTCGCCTGTTGTTTATTGACCATCATTTCTAAGTGAGCTGGATAACAAGAATTCTGATCGCACATCTGAAACTGATGATGTGACAGTTTGCAGTATGGACATTGTGGTAAGTTTGTCTTTTGTTTACTTTTATACGTGAAAGGTTTTGATGGTTTGACATTTGCTGCAGCTACTATGCCATTCTCATTGGTGTTTACTGAGAAAATGTCCTTGTTTGATGTGAAGTACGCAGATCCCTTTCGTTCTAACTGTTCAATAGATCTACAATCGGATTGTTGCAAACATTTAGTAAATGGGGTTGGAATAGATGATATCTTATCCATTATCATTAAATCTCTCAATTTCTCAAAACTTTTATTCACTTTGGCAGCATTTAACCATTTATTAAAAATATCTTGCACTTGTGATACATAGTCAATGAATGTTTGTTTAGCTTTAGGCTTTAACTTAGAAAATTGGACTTGATAACCAGGGGCATCTAGCAAGAAGTGTTGCATGATTCTTTGATGGATGTAATTATAGTCTTTTCTAAGGTCTTGTGGTATCCACTTAATGCCTTTTAAAGGCTCTAAGGCAAGATTGCGCATACGGATCATCGCCCAATGTTCTTTTGGGACCTCGTGGTATTGCATTTGGGTCTCAAAATTCTCAGACCAGGCTGAGACAGAATCTCCTGCACAGAATGCTTTTACAATACCTTTATATTTAGAAAATTTGTGTTCTTCTTCTTTACTCTTTAGTTTATTGGTTGCAATATGTACCTGTGACTCAACTTCTAGTTCTTTCATCTTTACCTGTGTTTCAGACTCTAACTTCTTCCCCTCTATTTCTAATGCCTTATTCTTAGCCTCAATTTCTAATTATTTCTCTTTCAATTTACTTTCTTCTGCGATTTGTAGTTCTTTCAATTTGGTAGTTGCCTCTAATTCTTCCTTCTTTTGTTGACGTTCTAGTAATCTTTCCTCTCTTTGTCTATAATAGTATTCTTTAAATTTCTTTTCTGCCCATTCTGCTAATATATCACCTCTATACCCTAGTTCATTCCCATGTGCAATGCACTCTTTTAATGTTGACATTATCACATTATTTTCTTCTAACAATTTCAAAGGACACTGATTTATTTTACTTGATTACCTTCAATGAATAAGTGGTAATTATGTACAATGTTATACACAGCAGAACAAATAGAGTGCAGCTTTAATATGCAATATATATATATATATATATATATATATATATATATATATATATATATATATATATATATATATATATATATATATATATATATATATATATATATATATATATATATATATATATATATATATATAAAGTACTTATCTGGGACTCGAGGGAACTCTCTCCAATGCCACGACTTGTTCAACTTTTGTTGGGAGAAATACACATTTCAGCAGTATGACATCTAATTAAGGGTTACATCTTTCCTGTGGTTGGAATAACAAAAATTAGTATCGTGCAAAAATGTGTCTGTCCAATGTCAAAATTTAGAGGAAAGATTTATGTTATATTATTCTTAAATGCAATTATATGTAATTTCCGTAGGTCGTATCGTTATCCGTCTAGTTTCTCTAATTGTCGCTCCTAGCATCGTGGGTTTAAATCTGTAAGATGTTTACTTCTGACACCAAAATACTAGCGTCGTGGGTTTAAATCTGTAGGATATTTACTTCTGACACCAAAATACTAGCGTCGTAGGTTTAAATCTGTAAGACTTTTACTTCTTACACCAAAATACTCGCGTTGTGGGTTTAAATCTATAAGATTTTTACTTATGACACCAAAATAAACTCGTCTGTCAGCATCTCAGAATTAGGGGTAACCTTCATTCGTCATTCTAACCGCTACAGTGAGTTTTACTACATGCACTCGATAATATATTCAGCAGTCGCATGTAGGTACATAATATATATTTATGCAAAAACGAAAGTATCAACAACGTGCACACATGGTTACTAATTTATCACACAATATTTTGTACATCAATGGCAAATTAACACTCAGCCATTCGTGCGCTCAAAACACAATTCATCCTCATTCCCCGCACTTAACACTCGCTATCTTAGCTCAGAAGACTAGCTTCACACTGGCAATTAATACACTCGCTCGCTCAATCGCACACATCTTTCCTCTAACGCGTCCCAGTCCAGTCTGCCCCCTTCTTATTGTCGGCATGATAGTTACGTGGTGCTTAACCGCGTGTCCCCTGTGATATTCGTGCTGTGTCAGCTGTCATGCCGTACTACCTGTTCGGTCTGGTTTGTCTCGGGTCCTTCAGTGCAGGGTTGTACTGTCGGTCACGGACGTAGTCCCGTCTATGTCCCTGTCATGTATATAACCTTGTGTCCTGTTTATAGCTGGCACTTGTTGTCCCGTCTATGTCCTGTCTATGACATCTCTATTGTCCTGTCTTTTACGTATCTATCGTTCTGTCTCTGACATCTCTATTGTCCTGTATATGTCCTGTCTGCACTCCCCAACACGCTGAATGACGTAAATTACAAGAACCCCTGAAGTCGGTGTAGGTTCACCTGATGATCTGGGACATTTTAATCAATCAATCAATCAATCATGTGCCATGCCGGAAAGCGTGGGCGGTCATGACTCTCCATTTCACTCGATCACAAGAGTCGTGGATCAGCTCAGTGTACCTGCCATCCAGGTATTTTCCTCTCGGTATTCCCCTTAGTCTTTTCCCTTCGATCTTGCCAGTTGTCACTAAGTTCTGCAATCCATTTCTTCTCATAACATGTCCAAACGATTTCGACTGTCTACGTCTAATTTCTCTAATCAATTTGCGCTTTTCATTTGTCTCTTGTAGTACTTGGTCATTGTTTTCCTGTCTGTCCATGGTATTCTTTGCATATTCCTCAGAAACCACATTTTCATGGCCATTAGATGTTTTTCAGCTTGACTGCATATTGTCCAAGTTTCACATCCATACAAAATAACAGGCTCTATGTATCCCCTCAACACTCGTTTTCTCGTTTCAATTGACATCTTTTTATTGGTCAGAATGATTGTCATCTTGTTAAAGGCTACTTTCGCCATGGCGATTCTTGTTCCAATTACTTCAAGGCATCTCCCATCAGATGTTATGACTGTTCCGAGATAATTGTATCGATTCACTTGTTAAAGAATATTCCCATTTACTTGTATATTACATTGTGGTACTTCGTTCTTCCTAGTGACGACCATAACCTGTGTCTTTTTACAATTTAATTCTAACCCCAGTTGCTCACTATGTACAACAACCGCATCTACTAATTGTTGCAGATCCTGCGCATTGTCTGCAATCAATACTCTATCATCTTCATATCTAATGTTATTGATGTTTCGTTCTCCAAAGTTGATTCCATTTATATCTTCTACATTTCTGAAACTATTTTCACTGTATAGGGGGAGAAAGATCTGGAGACATTACACATCTCTGCTTAACACCTCTCTTAATAGGTTGATATTGTCCCACTTCATTATCAATCCCTATGGCAGCTTGTTGTTTCCAATATATGTTTTTTATATGTCTAATGTATTGTCCATCAATTTGTAGATCTGCATCATATCTACCATGTTGACATGTCTAATGCTATCAAAAGCCTTTGTATAGTCAATAAAGCAAAGATGTATATCCTTGTTTACTTCTATAGCACGTTCAATAACTGTTCGCAGCATATACACAGCATTTACTGTACCCTTTCCTTCTACAAACCCACATTGTTCTTCCCCTATTTCAGGTTGTATCTTCTTCCTCACTCTTTGCATGATAATTCGTAGCAAAATCTTTGTGATGTGACTCATTATAATAATTGTTCTATGTTGATCAAATTCCAAGGCTCCTGATTTCTTTGGGTTTGTAGTAAATACAGGGTTACACAATTCAGAAGGTATATATCCAGTATCATATAATGTGTTCAGCAGTCTGGTGACTTGATCTAGTCCATATTCTTCTAAAGCTTTAATCATTTATGTTGTAATGTTATCTACACTGGTGGTCTTGCCAGCTTTCATATGCTTAAGAACATTTCGAACCTCCATCTTTAAAATTCCAGGTATTTTTCTTCCTTCTGTTGCATTTGGAATCCCTTAAACTCCTGCTTCGCCCACGTTCTTAGCTCGAGACCGGTCAAACCAGACTTCTCACCCATATTCATAAAGTCTTGTGGTGTTGACATGTTGTGCTACCTACGCTATAACTTATCTAGCTGAAATAAAATAGCGGAGTGTAAAGGAATCGACAAGATGCACGTACGTTGACAACAGAGAAGATATATCAAAATAAAAATGTTCAAGGAAATATCAACTTCAAAAGCCACAATAATGTATAACAGAATAACACAAGAAAATTAGCAAACTTAGCGCGACTAAATATCGTCCTAACCGTTACGATATGTAAATACCAGAACATAGTACGAAAAATATATTCCGTATAAAGAATATAATGACGCAAGACAAGTAACAGTTACGAGAAAACAAGTGACGTGTAACGTAAATACATATCTATTCTCATAAAATAAAATAACACTGACTAACGTATATGACCGCTACAACACAACACAAGTACTGACAAATCGTGAGATCGCTATAAAAGAAATTCGTAGCGAGCTGACAAGTGTAAGTACAAAACGTATCTCTATGCTATATAATGATTTTACCTAGCACAGAAATAGCCCACCAACCTCCCGCGTCGTCAATGAAACGACGAATCGGCCATCGGTAAAATAATATGTATGAACACACCCAACTAGAGAACAATCAACACAACAATCAACAAATACTGGCTTTAACGTGCTATGTCCAACGTTGAGGTTGAAGTGTGTATCTAATCTTCGTGATACCCGCAGTGACCGACTATGTTCGTATGCGGATTCTATGTTAAAGTTGACTGAGGTGTGACAACTGTCCTGTGGGTCCTAAGAACTATCCGTGATGGAGTGTGTAGTATATCCGTGTAGCTTCATGTGACGTGGTGTCCAGTGTGAAGCGCTGTCGTGAAAAATTCCAACATATCAGTATATATATGTCAGCATATATATTTACTGAAATGTAGTCTCAGTAATAAAACGTGTCACAGTGGCAACGCGCCTGCTGCTTCGGATGAATTATAATAAACAGCACGGTGTCACTGGCAATGTGTGGACCTTACGACGATAAATACTCGGGCTCAGTATAGCGGTGAAATGCGCAAATATCAGGCTCCATGGTTGGAGTTACTTCCTTGAAAATGGCCATCATCACTTCCCGTGTACACACTGGTCAAAGAGGCGTGGGTGAATTCTATGTGAGGAAATGTCAGTGTGGATGAGCTTCCTGAATGGATTAAGCGGAGGGAAGCAAGGATGTGAGAGGGACAGTCCAACGTGTGTAGTCCATCTCCAGATTTCCTCCAATATCAATGTTCAACGTGTAAATAATATGCGGTTACAAGTATGCGAATCCAGTCATGTATAATTCCCAATTCACGTGTCGTGTAATGTCGAGATGTCCAGTATGAATTTCACGGAAGGAAGCGTACGTGTGTAAGACAAAGTCCATCTTCTGCTCTATGTTGATATGGGTGTCTAATTATTCCAAAATTAATCCCTGAGACGTATGTGTCAATGTCCTCACTGTACAATGTATGTGTGGTGGCAAATACGAAATAAATACTCAGGTATATAAATCCTCACAGAATAACAGTTGTATTTATGACTTTGGGGTGTGTTGATGTTATCGCAAGTACATTTCAATGGTTAATGGCTGACAGTTGGTGACATTCCCGGAAAACGTGTCCTCACGTGCCTCACTGCTGCTGACAGGGTTTGATTCATAATTATAACTGATACTTTCCAATAAAAGGTATTCTCGGCTCGCTCCAATAAATCAAAACAGCAATATGAACAAAATTGACGAGATTGGATTCTTTGACGTTAAGTAAGCACAACTGCCGTTTAATATATTCTACAGCATACAAGGGTTAACGTGTCCAACAATTATTACTGAGCCACTTACTGACCCTATTGCACCAGGTCCGCAGTAAGTCTTATTCACCTCTGATAATAATTAATAAAAGATCACGAACCTGGTTATAATATACTGTTTACATATTAGGCTATACGTCCTCCACTATCGTTCTTTCTATCAATAAGTTACGTTTCTTGCCGCTCTGTAAAATACAGCTATTTCCTCTCGCCGTTGGTTCATTTATTCGTGGCGATCATCTGCATCATGTTGCTAAGTCTCTTCCTTGTCAGTTAGAAATATTCTTCCACTGGTTTAATGCCAAGTAACCATCAGTCCAGTTCGATTTAGTGACATCCAAGATTGCACTGCCTTCTCGTTTCCATCACCCCATAAGTCTGCTGTTGTTGGGCTAATTGTTATGTGACGATTTTGGTGTTTCCAACGCGTCCCTTAGTTTTTTATCGTATTTGGCGTCGAGGATTTCTCTCTAATTCATATGACGTCATTCTTGCTGCACTGACTATATGGCACGGTCCTTCATTATTAAATCTAATAGCATACTGTTCCTCTCTGTTATCCTCATAAAGGTTTTTACATAATCTGTCCATACATGTATAATCTGCTCTTTTTCTATTATGATTTTGCCATCTTTAGTTTTAAGACAGCCTGTTGATGTACTTATTATTTTATTAGTAAGTTCCTGAATTCTTTTGTGCACTAAGTTGGTATTTTGACTTTTGTGTTATTTTTCAATTTCTAAGCACTTTTCCTCAAGCATTGCTTCTTTTGCCTCCTTACATAATATTCCAACTTGTCTGTGAATTTCTTCATATTTGGCAAAATTACTTTTGTTGAGTCTTCTTGTTTCCATTAGGTGTAAAATTTCTTCAGTCATCTATTTCTTATGACCCACCTTCTTTAATTTTGGAATAGTTGTTTCTGCAGCCAAACTGAATGAATTCTTCATTTCCCATTGATCATCCACATCCTGGAATAGGATCTCTAGATCAGAAAATATATCAGATCTGTTCTGTACTTCTATGTTGAATTTGTTTTGTATTTCCTTGTCATTACTCAATGTACACAAATCATATTTAGTGTTTCCTGTTATATACTTGACTTTCTTCAACTTTATCCTCAATGTTCCTTAAGTAATCTGTGGTCACTATAACAATCAGCACTGGGAACTGTTTTTGCTATTGTTAACGCGTTTCTAAATCTTTTGCTAATCAGAATGTAGTCAATCTGGTTTCTAATCCTGTTATCAGGACTCCCCCATGTCCATAATCTTCTAGGGTGTTGCTTAAACCAGGTGTTTCCTACAATCATTTCATGTTCTTTTGCCCACTCTACGAGTCTGTATCCTCTTTCATTTCTCTCTCCTAAACCATAGTTTCCTACTGTGTATCTATCACCTTAATTTCCTACTTTTGCATTGAAGTCCCCTATTATTATGTTTATTTCTGAATTTTTACACTTTTGTTAAGGCAGGCTCTATGTCATTATAAAATTCCTCTACACTATCTTCACTGGATTCTCCTGTTGGGGCATATACTTGAATAGCATTTATGCGAAAAGGTCTGCCACTTAATTTACCTAGTAGAACTCTGTCTGACACTGGTAATAGGGACGCCTAATCCACAGGCATAAACCAACCCAGTGCACTAAAAGAATATGAATAAAATTTGGTGGAACTGAGCAAACAAATACACACACAAAACACAGCACATAGCCACGGAGAAGACCCTCCGGTAACTACATTGAGGCGTGACGACAGGATGAGAAGAACAAAAAGATGAAAAAATGTAAGCAAATGAAGAGAAAATAAAAATTCCAAATCATGTGTTCCTATTTACCTGGGAATCCGGTGATACACGTTCGGATTCCCAGGTAAGTAGGAACACATTTTATGGAATTTTTATTTTCTCTTCATTTGCTTTCATTTTTTCATCTTTTTGTTCTTCTCATCCCGTCGTCACGCCTCAATATAGTTACCGGAGGGTCTTCTCCGTGGTTATGTGCTGTGTTTTGTGTGTGTAATTGTTTGCTGATGAAGACTAGTCGCCGCAAAGTCCTGTATGTGTCGTAATTCTGTTATGTAAAGCAGCACTAGAAGTGGTAGCATATGTATGGACTACGCGTGAGTTCAAAATGAATGAGTGCGCGCACGCACGCACGTACGCACGCACACACACACACACACACACACACACACACACACAAACTTGTTTCGGAGAAAGCAACATTTGATCTGTTTATGAGAAAACAACATTATACCTGTTTCGGAGAAAGTAACATTACACTTCTTTTGGAGAAAGTACAATTAGACCTTTTCGGAGAAAGCACAGTCAATCCTGTTTCGTAGAAAGTAACATTATAATTGTGTCGGAGAAAGTAGCAGCTTCTCTTCAAGCCATTGAAATAGTACGCAAATTAAATGGAAAGGGATTAATGGGCACACACAAAGGTAAGGAATAGCGTACAGCTCAGAGAATACACTAGACTTTCAAATCATCACACTTGTAGGTAGGTCAAGATTCGAACCTGCCGTCTCCAGCTGACAACTTCTCCTTGCTAAAGGAACAAGCGTGCTTCGACGATAGATAGATACTTGAAATATATGTTAGTATCATCCACCTGCACCCACAAATGTTCTACGTTGGCATTATTTGTATCTGAGCATTCTATAGCTCTATGGGTCTCATAACTGTCTGTTAACAACCAACAAGTCAACATACAGTTGAGTTGAGTCAAGAACCGACATAAAAGCACTTGAGACATACCCATACGCGCTCTGTCCTCATTTTCAATAACCAGAGAAGAGTCCCAAAACTCAATGGCACCGGCTGCAGTCTTATTAGGTGTTCGCCTGGCCTCTCCTTCCAGAACTAAGGACGGCCATAGGTGTCCGCCTGGCCTCTCCTTCCAGAACTGAGGTCGGCCATAGGTGTCCGCCTGGCCTCTCCTTCCAGAACTGAGGACGGCCATAGTTGTCCGCCTGGCCTCTCCTTCCAGAACTAAGGACGGCCATAGGTTTCCGCCTGGCCTCTCCTTCCAGAACTGAGGACGGCCAAATTATATGCTCACTCCCTGTACCATTCTCCCCAGGTAATCAAAATAAAATAATACAAAGTAATGCAGCTTTACATAACAGAATTACGACACATACAGGACGTTGCGACAACTAGCCTTCATCAGCAAACAAAGTCGCCGCAACGTCCTGTATGTGTCGTAATTCTGTTGTGTAAAGCTGCATTACTTTGTGTTATTTTATATTGTTTACATTTTCACAGTTTTACCGCAGTTCCATCAAATTTTATTAAGATTTCCCCAGGTAATCATGTGATACAAACTCCTAAGTGGAGCAAGCATGACGGGGGATTTCTGATCGTCAGAAGGAGTACTCCTTCCCAGAATGTTTTGGCTCTTTATATTCTGCACACTCTTGGGGCGGACCCGCCGCGGGACATGACTCCGGGTGTCTTTCCCCTGCCGTTTTAACTGCGAACTGACTGCTCCCCAGCCACCCCTACCTCGGGGAGGAGAACCTTGTGCACCCGGTGCTTGGTGCCCACACTCAAATCCTGGCACCTCTGACCGTGGGAAGCCAGCTTCCTCCCTGGCCATTGCCCTTGTTGCCTCCGCTTCCTATACGCCGGCGCCCGTCTTCGTCGCCATGTTCCTTCTTCGTACCCCTTTCATGGAATTACAATCTGGGAAGCCGACTCTTCTTCTGTGTTCCTCGATTCATCTCTTGGTCTCTAGTCGCACGACGACTGCCACCATGGCATGGATGTTGAACTTTGGCCGATATTTACCTGACTTGGTGACTACTGCCGTGTGGTGATTTCCCAACGGAACAGTCCCGTTCTCAGATGGAATGCCCTCGCTCGGAGGTAAGACTATAGAGTCGACATGATACAGTGCAATTTCTGGCTCTTAGTTGAGAGATTGGTTCCGATGTTAGTTGCCCTGCAGTTACAGAGAGAAACTTGACTATATTACTGTCGAGACTTTATCTCTATGTTCGGGTTGTTCCACAGCCACCCCGAGGATTTTTCGGCTGCTTCACCCAGTTGTTTCTGTGCCCGCGTTCTTGCTTGTCCCTTGATGCCTGTTTTAGCACGTCATACACGGAGTGGGAGACTATACCTCTTCCGTCTACCACTACGGGAATAGCCTGACATTGTACCCTTTTTGTCTCAGACTTGCGATGACGTCACTGTACTTCTTCATCTTGTACGTATGTTGCTCCTCGATTCTCGACTCAAATGGAACGGTCAACTCAATCAGCGTTAGATGTTTTGCCTACAAGGAGTAAAGTACAATGACAGGTCGCAAGCGAAACTGTCTTGTTACTGCCGGCTTCGCACCACGGCCCTTCAGATCCACGGTCAGCTCCCAGTCGTCCGCGCCGTCGTAACTGGGCGGTAAGTCAGCAGAGCAGCCTTCCTTGTCTCTACGTTGCTGCCCAGCTCTGACGAAGTAAATCCCCATTGACCTTGCTCTGGTTCATTTGTTCGCCCGCATTCTAGCTACATCTACTATGGCTGCCAGCTCAGCAAGAACTTTATTGTGGCGTCATGTGAATCGGCCTTGACAAAGGGCTAACTTGCATGCAGACAGCACTTTTGTATCTGTTATTACGCACTTTACACACTCCACCGCAGAGCCCTAACGACATCTGCCTTATCTTAGACCAGCATCGCATCCAGAGGTGCAGACCCAGCCAATCTTTTCCTCTGCTTGTTTCCCCAACACACCAGCATATCCTAGGGTAAAGATCCAACGGATGCACCCAATCTTTGATGTTTAAAATAAAGAAAACCACTCGTCGCAAGGCATGCCTGTCTTCACCATACTCAGCATGCTCTGTGAACCCGTGTAAACAAACATACACACAAATACACACACACACACACACACATACACACACACAGAGACAGGCAGACACACACACACACACACACACACACGCATCCGACTGCTCAGTTTGGTTTGGTTAGGGTTTAGGTCTGTTTCACGGAAAGTGACAGCCTTCTCTAAAAGCATATGTTACATGAAAGTGCTTGTTATTCTTACATTAGCCAACAATATGGTCAGTGATTTTTCTATTGGTATCTTTAAGTTACGGTCAGGTGAAAATCATGGAGACATTCATAAATGACATCTGTCAGAGGTATTTATGAACTTCGGGATTAACCATTTTCACTCGGCAGTAAAGCAATCACAGAACCATGGAGGCATTTAAGTTCTTTTTCTATGTATATTTTATTATTTTCCTACCACTGATTTTACTGGGAGACATCATGATCAAGATAAGTCTGATATCTTTTGTGTACCTGGTGTGTTTGCTTCTCGTCCCCTTGCTGGGTGATCCATACAGGAAGCCAATGAAAGGAGTGAGAGGGTTGTTCTTCAGGTCGTTCATCGTGATCAACCTGTTGCCAATTTTAGGCCACTTTTTCTTTCAGCTGATAATTTGGTCCATAGCAGATACGCGTGGCCAATATAGAAATTTCATCAACTGTACATATGCAGAGGAAATGCTGCACCAGATTGGATATCAGAGCCAAAGGGAGCCAGTTTGTGGAACATTCTGCACCTGAACACAGCGGATATTATAACATTCTGCCTGTTTTTGCTCACCTTGGTCTTGTCAATGAGAATGAGCATGCTGCAGGCAGACACCATTGCCGTTACGCCAGTAACTCCTCTGCTTGGTGGGGAGAAGAGGAAATATAGACATCACTTTGTGCAAGTATTATTTGAGTATCTCCAGAGTTTGACACTGTTAGCAGCCGTAATTATCGATCCTTCGTTGTTAGGTGGAGTCTATTGTGCAGTGGTTCTATGCTGCCTGGTCATGTGGGTGTGCTTCAAATATGTTGATTCTCGTTATTTATTGCGCCAGGTCCTGCTGCTCATGTTCACGGGATCACAGGTTCTGCTGCTTCATCTTTACAACTGCAGTTCTTTCAGGGAGCCGTTCTTCTAGTCAGTCTCCCTGTAAAACTACTGCGTCTGAACGGGATTATCCAGACAAGGTGTAATGGGCTCGGCAGGGTCAATTTCTACCCAAACATCAAGCTGGTTGCCATCATCAATCCGTCAACCTTGCTGTTCCTATACTGGATTGTCGATATCAATATCAAGTTATGGCTCTATTGGGCGGAGAATGAGCGAGCCACAGACCAACCGCTCATAAAACGAAGTGCAGAACAAGGAAGCTCCGTGTTTCGTCGAGCCAACAAGGATAAGCAGCATGACACAGAGACGTCGGGTCTGGTTATTCTGGAGATGGAGTCGTCGAATGGAGGTAGCACGGACACGATTGTTGTAGTCGGAGCCATGAAGCGCATGTCATGGGTGTCCGTGGCCTTCATGATCAAGAAACACAGCCATGTGTTGATGCTTATTACTGTAATGGTATGGAGTATACCTGCCACTCGATCCTGACTTTCCTGTTCCCCCTGACAGTCTGTGTGCTGTGGCTCACGCCTAACACTCTCACGGCATGTCTGGGGATCTCCCCCTTGCTGGTCATATCTGCCGAGTTTCTACTCTGCTTGTACTTTGACAGAGTCTATCACCTTGGAAGGCACACAGCTGCTAAATGAGATTGGTGTCAAGAAACTGAATAAACCTTTCCCAAACTCAGCTCTACGGACAGTTTCTAGCTGTTTTATCGTTTTGACTGTCAGTCAACATTGTTATGAAAGAAAAGTGGTCATTCCCAAGAGAAAACTTATGAAGACAAGGAAGTCATTGATCAACAATATGTTGCCACTAGGAATTGACTACTCAAAGTATGACAGCGCGACTATGATCTTCATTGGTGATTTTTTCTGGCTTCTGTTATGCAAGTACTGGATCTTCGTCTTTACCATCATGGTGAAAGAGGTTCCGCTCCAAAATGATACTGTTATCTACATAATCGTCTTCATGGTTCTCTTTCTTCTCTTCATTCTGAGGTTCAGTTTGAACTTGAATTTGTGGAGATTCATCAACTAGATATTTTGGTGTATGGTGGCTGTTTACACCTGGTACTCATCTTGATTTACACATACCAGGTTGAGAACTCACACGTTTACTGAAAGAACATCACAAGCTTGGCTGATGAAATGTTAGAAGACAGTGGGCTACAAATATATGACATCATCGGCGTGTCCATCAACTTGCTAACACCAACATGATTCCTCGTGATCGTCATCGGGCAGCTTGCCATCACCCAGTTCAGGGGCGCAGCGTACAGAGAGTACAGAGCACTGAGTTCCGCGCATTTTGGCGACCTGGAAAGACTCAGTTCGTACATTCACAGATTACAGATGAAAAGCAGACTAGTCGCTGGCAAGAAGACAAGTGTCTCCTTTATGCGTCATTGAGAACTCGCCATGGTCCCGGTTGGACCGGTCGGGAAACTGATCGTGGCAATGACACATCCTTGGTGCCGCCTTTGTTTAAAGTTTGTTTTAAAGTTTGTTGTAACTGAACGTGTGATAGTTCTTTAGCTTTTAAGAAGTATAGATTAAAACTGTGAAAAAGTAGAAGGACATTGAAAAGGGAGCCCGTCTGGTGTGATAGTTGGATTAGGTGTTCGTAGATGTATTATAACTAGAAAATGTAATGTCGACTTTAATATTAACATTGCTGCCAACGATATCTTGGGTGCAGTCTTAATACTATGGCCCAGCTAGAGGGACATGTCTGCTACATTACACTACAAACGGCATAACCCACCCCAAGTTGAGTTATGTCACAGCTGCGGTACTTTCGTGAAACATTCCAGGAGCTCAGCAGCCAGAACCGATATATTGACTTTGATGAGGCTTTCCATGTGAACAGATGTGGTGTCGGTAGTACTTTGAGTAGAATTGAAAGAAATATAAACATTTGTCCCATTTGCAATCAGACATAACAGTAGGAAGTTTATCATCACTCTTGTTCTTGGTCTTTAGTTTGTTTTGAGGGACTGTCCTTTATGAACCAGCTTTAAGCTTTAGTGCCTAGCTTTCCAGAGACAATTTAGGAGTTTATTCATTACATCTTCAGTATTGTGTTTATGCCTCATTTCGACCTTTGCTATGATATTACTGATCACATGTTTGATATTCTACCAAGAAAATGTATGGGTTGTATATTTTTTCCTTGTTTGATTGTAGTCTAGTTATGCTCTTCCGTTTTTTAAGAAATGATTAAGATCTATCAACGAGGAACTCTGTGCCATGGGGTAGAGGGACATTTTCTAAAATTATATTAAAAGAGATTGATTGCTTGCTTGCTTGCTTGTGTTCGCTGTCTGTGAACTCCAGCGTGAAGTCCTGTATGTTGGATGAATACACCCTGTTGTCCAACATCAATGTGATGCCATACCGGACCTGAAGATAAACAAACTATTAATCATAAAGATATTCATTGATTCAGAGTCAAACAAAATGTAGGTTTCCACCAAACATGGTACACAATCTAGAGGACAAGTATTATATTATAATACAGATTTCCATTCACCGAGCATTGCAACTGCGGAAGATACCACAAAACATAACAAACAACACGAAGACCCGAGTATGGTGATATATCGTCCTTCTGTCCAAATGCGAGGTCACATTTGGTGATATATTATACTTCGGCACTGAATCATTTAACAAGGAATACTTTTAATGGGAAAACCTGGAAGCTCTTCAAAGTTATATTCCTATCTATATATTCAGCTTTCTCCGCAGTTCTGCTAAAGTAGCTTTTCCCGCCACAGTCTCACTGTACGTTCCAGACAAAAGGAGTGTGTAGTTATACAATCATCGTTGCCACAGTCTCACTGTATGTTCCAGATAAAATGAGTGTCTAGTTATAATATCATCATTTTCTTTCAATGTAAGTCTTATCCATCTTTACCTTAACTCTTGATTCTATAGAATTTGAAAGTTTGCCGAGGTGATGGTAAATATTAAAATGACCTAATCGAAGACGTCGGTGTTTGTAGTTCATGGGTAGTGAACGCAGTTTCACAATCCCATCATACTGTGTTGGAAGTCAGCAGCCAACTATTTGATAGTTGATTTTCACAATTGTATGAGCACAGGTCGTTTACATAGCAATAGCAAACTATTAAATGCACAATTGACTAGAAAATAACAAAAAGCTAATACACTCTAGGGTTGGTTGCGACTTCCTGTAAAAGGCTTGCAATAATGTTGGTTTAAGCACATAAATACATTGTAATTTTCACTAAAACAAAAGAATCCCAGCAACACGTGTTGTGTTGTTGTGGCGGGTTTCACTGGGATTTGTCCGGAGTACTACAATGCTGGGAGACGGGTCATCTGCATGTATAAGTTATAGAATTGTATTTCAACCAATCGTGAATGGATTAAAATATGAACTTAGATGTAGCATTACTAAACCAGGCAGAGATAAAAGCCACAAGTGGAATGTTACTTCTGGAGCCGCGGTGGCACAGCTTCCTACACGCTTGCCTGTGATCCCGCTGGTGATATGTTTGAATCCACATTGAGGCGGATCTTATACTCTCATCTGGGCTCCCAGGCCTATCCAGCCTAAAATTGATACCCGGAAATGTCTGTGAAAGTAAATGCGGCTCTTAATGCTCAGTACGTTTCAAGACTTGTAAAAGTCTTATTTACAATTTTATGGCACAGAACATGTATAATGCAGTAGCGATGGCACATACTACCGACGAACAGTGGAATGGGATAACTTGCGTGAATGAATACAGCAGACGTCAAAATAACTCATCCTTTCTATACATTTAACTGAAATCAACAGAAGTAAAAACATTCGCACTTGTGGTGCGCCATCAGGAGCAAATCGTCCAAACTGTTCAAGTAGACTGATATGGGGGTAGGAAAATGGCACGTCGTAAGACTAACACCAAAAGACACCCGACATTCAAGACGAGCAGCGTGGAGGCCGCAAAGACCTCAAAGAATACGAGAGGAGAGAATCTGCCTGCGAACTGCAGCAAAGAACCAGATCTTACACTAACCTCAAATTAAGCTACCACGAGGAAGACTGATAACTACCCACCACAGACAAGAGACAAGACTATTGAGAAGCTGAGAGAGGAGAAAGACACCTGAGTTGAAAACACCGACCTACAGACGATCAGATGGGTTATCAAGCTTGTCCAAGTGAAGCTCACAGACGACCAGATCCTGAAGCAGCTACAACATGAGAATGTCCACATCCGAATGGTAAAGGCGGAGCGGCTTCTGACATACTCCAAGATTCCCACAACTCTAGTGGTGGGCAGCGAGATGCCGATCACAGTATATATGAACAAGTAAGTTCAACAATACGAACGATTAATTCCGAGAATAACACACTGCTCAATATGCCAGAGGGCTGACCACAGCAGAATAACATGCCGCAGCAAGACAGAGATCTGCCGATACTGCGCCGAACACCTTGCTTTTCAAGGAATGTCCGCTGGCCAAACGGGACAACGACTTCCGAAAGCCAAACGACAATAGAAAGTGTACCAACTGCCATGGCAGGCATGGAGCAAGATACCTGGGCTGTCCATACCTCCATAGACACAGAGACTCTTAAAGATCACCATAAATACAAAGACACCATACAAGGAAGAATGTGGAGGTGCGAGACAGCCATGTGCATCATACAAACTGAAAAAGATCACCTTCAAAGACAGATTGACGAGCTGAAGAAGCAAGTCAAGGCACTGCTGACGCCGAATCAGATCAGCGAAAATGAACAACTGCTGGAGACCATGAAAGAAAGAACAGAAAAGCTCCAACAACAGATTGAGCGCATTGCACAGATGAAAAAAAGGAAAATGAATAAAAAAATCCTACAAGCAATCAAGACAGAAAGAGAATTACTGAAAGCCGAAAAGGAACTATCTCAAAACAAGCCAACAGAACCCACGCAAAAGACCGCAGATAAGCCCAAGAGGAAATCAAACCAAAGACCAACCAGATACCAAACATAAACCGCAAGCCAAAGCCAGCAGCCCAACAACGACGTCTAAGAAACTCAGGGGGAAAACCAATATCCCGCCTGACCTCTGACGAGAGCCTAGAGGAGGATCCGACACACCCTTAATGACAGTGGAGGAATACATCGCACGGGAAAAACGCCAAAATTTAATAAAATGGAAAAAATTAAAGGGAACGCAAAGGAGGAGAGGAAACGATCGAAAAGCTTATATGGGCAATTCACAAACCATGAGGCAAAACGACCAAACAAAATGTCCTTATAAGAACTGCACCCAGCCAATCAAAACGCACAAGGAGCCAACACTGACAAAAGAAACCACCAGAGGAGACGGACACAAAGGAAAACCCGCCGGCCAATCAATCCCCCAGCTGACGTCACAGGCGCGAACTCTGATGTGCAATGAGGATGATCTGTCGACTAACTAACTAACTGACTGACATGTGCATAACATTACCCTTCATCTCAAGTGATTAATAATAATAATAATAATAATAATAATAATAATAATAATAATAATAATAATAATAATAATAATAATGTAGGTCTCTGTGCAGTGGCGGGTGAGGTTTGAAAACATTGGCTGATAGCAGACAAATCCACTGAAAGATTATTAACATTTGTAAAATACTGTTAATGTTTAAAGAGGCTCATTTCATAAGAGAACCACATGGCCCTCTTGCCATAGGGAGATACCCAGCCACCCCGGCCAGTCCGCCACTGTCTCTGTGTGACACACATATCAGCTGTGGATGGTCGGGGTTCGGTGTCTTTTGGTGCAGCTGTGGCCTTGACCGCGCTGGTGAAAACAGTGTGAACCCGCAGACAAACACACACACACACACACACACACACACACACACACACACACACACACACACACTCACACACACACACACACACAATGTTACTCTCCTCTACATCATAGGACAGATGACACAAGGAGTGAGGGAAGCAGTTTACTGTCGATGCGAACATTGTTTCGTCAATACAGTTGCACATTTGTAATCATACTCTGAACGAAAATCATGGAACGGAACTAAAATTAATTCTTCTTAAATAACAATCACTTACAGTTTACAAGATGGCAATCCAATCCCAGTCATATCAATCACAACCCAGATTTCTAGGCAGGGATACACAGAATATCGAAACGGTTACACAAACGTCACCGGTGTCGAGTATCGCAATAACCCTCATTACAACCGCTCGTTGTACTCATAATTGTGACACTAATGATTGTCAGATTACACCCGCATTAAGTCAGTGCTGCATCTGGTATTCTGCCGCTCTTCATTATTGGCCGATAGCTGTTGATAGCAAGTGTGAATAGTTTTGTTTCGCTAAATTGCCTTCTTAACGTCAGCTTTTCACACATTTGCACTGAAGGTCACATAAGCATGTGGAAATTGATGTCTGCGCATTTGTTTGTTAAAATAAAGTATGATGAAGAAATATAACTAAATAGGTGTACACTTGAAATAGGTGTTAGCAGACATGGCACAGTTTTAGTCCTGCCTCTATATGCAATGTGCAGTTTTACTAGCTGAAGTACACAGTTTCCTTCATACCTCTGACGTTGGATACTTATGACATATTTTGGCGCTTAATCATATCATGTGGGCTGATATCACACGGAAGAGATTTATCATGTGAGTTTATATCACACGAAAGAGATGTGTCATGTGAGTTGATATAACAGGAAAGAGATGTGTCATGTGGGTTGATATCACAGGAAAGAGATGTGTCATGTGGGTTGATATCACAGGAAAGAGATGTGTCATGTGGGTTGATATCACAGGAAAGAGATGTGTCATGTGGGTTGATATCACAGGAAAGAGATGTGTCGAGTGGGTTGATATCACAGGAAAGAGATGTGTCATGTGGGTTGATATCACAGGAAAGAGATGTTTCATGTGGGTTGATATCACAGGAAAGAGATGTGTCATGTGGGTTGATATCACAGGAAAGAGATGTGTCATGTGGGTTGATATCACAGGAAATAGATGTGTCATGTGGGCTGACACCACAGGAAAGAGATGTGTCATGTGGGTTGATATCACAGGAAAGAGATGTGTCATGTGGGTTGATATCACAAGGGAATATATGTTTCATATGGGCTGACAACACAGGGAAGAGATATCATATAGGCTCTTGTCACACGAAGCGTTGTCTGTTGGTTGAGTTGAATCAAGAACATTCCTCACAGCAATCGGAACGTTCCCAAAGTTACTCAATCCTCATCTTCAACAGACAAATAAGGGTCTGAATAGTAATGTTGTCAGTAGCAGTCTGTGTTTGTGTCCGCCTGACCTTTCCAGTCCTGAGTAAAGACAAGAACCTCTGGTCTCTCTCTACAGCACCATTCTCTCCGTGTCGTGATGATCTGTCTGTTCTTCTGTACTATACACGCGATCCCATGGGACCCCGACCACGTCTGCCTTACCATGCACCAATACTCAGCTAAGTGGTGCATACCCAGCTAATTTTTCCGTCTGCTCATTTCCCAGCACACCAGCAAGTCCTGGGGGGGGGGGGGGGGGGGATCCAACAGATGCTCCGTATATTTGTTTGTTGAATTGACGCCTGCCAGTCCTTGCGAAGGATGCCTGCCTTTACCTTTCTCGTCATGCTTTGTGAGCTCGTTACAATCACAATATGCGTGTGCTGTTGTCCTGTTTGTCCTCCAGCCAGCGGAACCACTCTGTAAGTAACTTTTCCTCCATTCTTAGACTAGATGTGGTGGTACATGCCAGCCTTTCCCGCACTAAACATCATACACCACCCTTCGCCACCAACACCACAAGCACTTTCTGTACCTCTTAGCACTGAGCCATGCGTGTAGATGACTACACCGAATGGGCCAGAAATGTCCAGAATCAATTGTGGCACCCGCCCATTCAGTTCAGTCTGCGAGCTAACAATCGCATGTCTGATCCAATGTTATTATCACCCTGTACATGTCTGACTTTTCCATTGGCATTCGGACACACTCTCCTAATGTTCTCCTATCCTAATGTTCTCCTCTCCTAATGTTCTCCTCTCCTATTGTTCTCCTATCCTAATGTTCTCATATCCTAATGTTCTCAAGCATGCACACTTCTCTGATTGTATCCTCTGCCTGAGCCATTCAGGATTTTCCTCTACCCAGCCTGTGGCCCTTAACTGAGTCCAGGGATTCATGCAAAGGGTGTCCCGTGTCTGCAGCCACTCGGAGTTATAGTTTAACCCGCAACACCTTAAGTCTGCCTGCTATCGTGGGTAGGGCCAGGAGGTATCGCATACACACTACCGATGTGTCTCTTGTGCATCCCAGTGTCACCCACATAGCTTCATTCTGTGTGCGCTCTAGTTTCACCAGCTGCCTCTTTGACACCATGAGCAGTCCCGATCCACATTCGGTTACAGAGATAATTAGATGTTGATAGAGTACAAACAACATTCTTTGCCCCATGTTCATTGCTGTCATGATCTTCAGCGCACCAAGTCCCGTATTAGAACAAATGTCAGCTACTTCCACATGATCCTTGAATAATAGGTTTCTATCGGTGATGATTCCCAGATATCTCAGTTTGCTCTCTCTCTCTCTCTCTCTCTCTCTCTCTCTCTCTCTCTCTCTCTCTCTCTCTCTCTCTCTCTCTCTCTCTCTCTGTGTGTGTGTGTGTATGTGTGTGAACATTTCTGACATTTATTGTGATACCTGGGAAGTCAGCGTTAACAATCCTATTGGCCATTTTCAATGTTTGCTAGAGGAGAGCTTGGCATATGATACCACAACCTCAAGTCTGAGAATGGAGGCAAAGGCTGTTACTGCAGCTTTCCGCTGGTTGGAGATCAAACTATATACGCATGTTGTGAAATGTAACTGATTCACAAAGCATGCTGGCAAAGGTGAAGACTGACATGCTTTATGCAGAATAGCTTGCATCGATTCAGAGGTCCCGGGTTGTGAGCATTCGGTGGACCTTTTCTCCAGGACACTCTAGTGTGGTTGGAATGAATAGGCAGACAGATTGCCTGGTGCCGCAACCTTAAGAGGTGATTTGATGCATCATAAGGCTGATGTTGTGAAGGCTCTCTGGGAGAATGTGATTAATGCAGAACAGACAGACTATCATGGTCTAGGGGGAATGCAGCAGTAAGGGGTGGTCAGAAGATATGATAGACAGTCGTCACTCAGAGGTAAATCAAGGAGGACATATAATCAGATTGTAACGGGCACAATTAATATTGAAACTCTTCGTTGGTTGTTGAAGATGGAGACTGAGCGCTTATGGGAATGCCCCGAGTGCTGTGATGTCGGTTCTTGATTCGGCTCAACTCAACACAACTCAACAATCCTATTGTCCAGAAAGCACCATAAACAACGCCTTATATGAGTTAATGTGCACCATTCTATCACCTGTAATAATGTCTGTTGGTTTGATATCAGATAGAAAAGTTTTCAGCAATTCCCCAGCCAGCCACAGTTGTTGACACATGTATTCACAGGTGTAGAGGTTCTTGTCATTGCCTGGCTTTCCAGGTCACGTCCATCTTAAATGGGCGCCAGGGAAGTTCAAGGGCAGTAAAGAGGCCGCTCAATACTTCCAGAAATATTGGGTTTGCTCCAAACAAACCATGACGTGACAACTGTCCTTTACTTGATAATAGAACAGATGTAAACTCAAGGGGATCGGCTTCATTGCACCAGGTTTGATCCCATATGGTTCGGTCTCTTGCCGCAGCCCAGCTTGCCGGAAGCGTCGCACAGAGCACGAACTCCGTAGCTCCAACCACAAACTCCACGAGTTTCCGAGATAATAACACTCCTGAACTGAGTGACGGAGTCTGGAGTCGAACCCACGACCTTCCGAACGCGAGGCAGACGGCTTGACTCCTTCACCACAGAGACCTGCACATGATATACGCATGGAGCAACATCTGATGGAGGATGTCTTGTTACATCTGGTGGAGGATGTCTTATAACATTTAATGGAGGATGCCTTGTAACATTTAATGGAGGATGCCTTGTAACATCTAATGGAAGATGCCTTGTATCATTTAATGGAGGATGCCTTGTAACATCTGGTGAAGGATGCCTTGTAACATCTAATGGAGGATGCTTTATAACATTTAATGGAGGATGCCTTGCAACATCTGATGGAGGATGCCTTGTAACATCTGGTGAAGGAGGCCTTGTAACATCTAATGGAGGATGCCTTGTAACATTTAATGGAGGATGCCTTGTAACATCTGATGGAGGATGCCTTGTAACATTTAATGGATGATGCCTTGTAACATCTGGTGAAGGATGCCTTGTAACATCTAATGGAGGATGCCTTGTAATATCTGATGGAGGATGCCTTGTAATATCTGATGGAGGATGCCTTGTAAGATCTAATGAAGGAAGCCTTGTAACTTCTAATGGAGGATGCCTTGTAATATCTGATGGAGGATGCCTTGTAACATCTAATGGAAGATGCCTTGTAATATCTGATGTAGGATGCCTTGTAATATCTGATGGAGGATGCCTTGTAACATCTAATGGAGGATGCCTTGTAATATCTGATGGAGGATGCCTTGTAATATCTGATGGAGGATGCCTTGTAACATCTAATGGAGGATGCCTTGTAATATCTGATGCAGGATGCCTTGTAACATCTAATGGAGGATGCCTTGTAATATCTGATGGTGGATGCCTTGTAACAACTAATGAAGGATGCCTTGTAATATCTGATGGAGGATGCCTTATAATATCTAATGAAGGATGCCTTGTAACATCTAATGGAGGATGCCTTGTAACATCTAATGGAGGATGCCTTGTAACATCTGATGGAGGATGCCTAAAATCCACTTTCCGTTGGAAGACTGCTGCAGTGATCCAACTCAGAAGGAAAGGAATTACCTTGAGTTCAAGAAGCTGAAACATTAAAATATTCAACGGTACTCTGTTGTACGCGTCCTCAAGATTAATCGCTGCAGCAAATGTTTCAATGTCTGAGTGGAAACTTCATAGACACCATGGGCAAAATTTGCTGCAGTTGTTTCTCTGTTTGGACGATACCCTAAAGACCTTGCATTTCTAGCTAGCTTGATATTTTTCTGGCAATTAACTTCTCTAGCAGCTTGCTTATTGAATTCTGCATGGTTAATTCCTGATATCACTGCATTTTTTTGTGGTCTTTGCAAAGCTTCGGCAATGGAATCAAATAGCTGTGTAACCACTCCTGCTTGATGCTAGCACTCACTACACATTAGTTGTATATATCTGATAGTTCCATTAACTCGTTGTCGGTACATATACTAATGCCATCATACCTTGTACCATCTGGCCCTATTTTTCGTTCGTTGAAGCAGGGCCCTGATCTCTTTCACTGTCACTGTATCTTCATCTGAAATTTTCTGGGCCTTACATCTGCCACCAAGTGTTTAGGAACGAGCGCATTGATCCATTCAGCCCTGCTGGTCTCCACGACGATGTTCATTTATACAGACGTATGTTCTTGTTTGGCTTGTGCCTACTTCCTGAACATCAAGCCTGGTTTTCTCCTTCAGTTTCAGTGATTGATTTCTCATGGTTTGTGACTACTTCTTGTCTATAATCTATGTTGTGTATTTTTTGTCGATCAGTTTCAATGATTGATTTCACATGGTATGTGAATGATCTCAGATATTCATGGACGAGTGATATATCCGGTGTGTACAGGTGACGATACACATGTTTCGGTGACGTCATTATGTACATGTCTGATGGAGTATTTCCCAACCGTCAATTATCTCAACCATCTGATCTACATACACTCAGAGTCTGTGTGTTGCGGAGTATTTCCCAACCGTCAATTATCTAAACCATCTGATCTACATACACTCAGAGTCTGTGTGTTGCTCCAATAACCAGTCTGATAGACTCTAGTGAAACTGACAGTTTACACGTCTGTACAAAGATATTTAGTATATTAGAATTGTCTCCAACCATACTGTGATCCAGTGATTGAGTATGCGGCCATTAGAACTATTCAAGCTTAATGTAAATAGTGAATTTAACAGAATAGCAGTCTTAACAGTATAGCAGATTTAACAGACTAGCAGACTTCACAGAACAGGAGACTTAATAGAACAGCAGACTTTACAGATCAGCATACTTCACAGAACAGCAGATTTTACAGAACAGCAGACTTTACAGAACAAGAGACTGAATGAGGTTGTGGTCAGAGTTAACAGCCGGTGACCTAAAATCTCAGTGACTAAAAAACTCTCAACGCACACTTTGCTCTGTTAGATCCACGAAGACCTTGACAAGGGGAAGACTAGATGGCGGACAAACATCAGGTCAAGTTTACAGCACAGGCCAACGTTTCAGTTGATACGTTCTCTGGGGCTCAATATAAATATCATCGGAACAACGATATCAACGTGGATGAGCTGACAGATCGCATCCACTGGATCCTCGTCTTCGTAGTAACCCCTACAGTCTCTATTCTGGGAATCATCGGCAACTCGCTCAGCCTCGTGGTTCTAGCCAAATACGGATTTCGCAAAAGCTCCAACATTTTACTCTTCAGTTTGGCTATTTCTGACATCCTCTTTATGATTGGGATCAACGGACCCCCAAAGCCCATGTATGAATGGGGACCTGGAGGATTCGAGTTACCGGAACCCACCGCAAAAGTCCTGTACTACCTGTACCACATATTTGACAGCCTGAACTGGGGCAGTGGTCCAACTTCCCTCTTTATTCCGGTACTGATAACAGTGGAGCGACTAATCGCCGTTTACCGGCCTCTCCAATTCTCTTCAATAGTCACTCCTTGCCGGACCGTAGCGGCTGTTCTTGTACCCACCGTGGTGTCATATAGTCTCCAGGTATATGTGAGAAAATGGTTCACGTTTGTCTACATCTTCGACGCTTCCAGAAACGTCTCTGTTGGGTACGCTTCGAGAAATGCCATGTACAAATCCCAGCGTGTCGTCTCAAACGTTCTCGAAATGTTGGTCAACTCGCTTTTCATCCTTGTTGTCTTTGTTTTCTGTGGATGTGTTGCTATCGGGGTCAAGATCAAAATTGCTTCAAATAAACGCCTGAAGATGACTGCAAGCACATCGACCAGGAAGACCAGGAATGGCGGTGCAGGGACCTCCAGGACCACGAAGATGCTGCTCTGTTTGTGCGTGTTCTACACGGTCGCCTGTGCTCCTATTGGCTTGCCGGCCTTCATCCCCGGATTCATGGTTTTCCCGCTGTACACAGAAGACCCAAACTTCCGGTCCCGTGGTGTGTTTGTTTACCACATCTACAAACTCATCTTTAGCGTCAACGCTTCTGTCAATTTCATCATCTACATGGCAGTAAGCCCGACATTTCGTCACACACTGGTCAGCTTCATGCACTGTTCATACCCTTGTCAACCCCAAGAAGTGTTGTTACACGTCCGGTCCCCGCCATGTGTTGAGACTAGCGGACCTCATTAAGTGCTGAAACACTGTGGGCCTTATGAAAGGTTGACATAATTGGGGACTTCATAAAATATTGACATAATTGCCGACCTCATGAAATGTGACATAACTGGAGATCATGATATGTTGACATAATTGTGAACCGCATGAAATGTTGACATAATTGTGGACACTATATAATGTTGACATAATTGTGGCCATCATGAAATGTTGACATAACTAGAGATCATGATTTGCTGACATAATTGTGAACAGCATGAAATAGTGACATAATTGTGGACATCATAAAATATTGACATAATTGCCGACCTCATGACATGCTGACACAACTAGAGATCATGATATGTTGACATAATTGTGGACCGCATGAAATGTTGACATAATTATGGACACTATATATTATTGACATAATTTTGGCCATCATGAAATGTTGACATAACTAGAGATCATGATATGCTTACATAATTGTGGACATCATAAAATTTTGACATAATTGTGGACCCCATAAAATGTTGTGTGGACCCCATAAAATGTTGAAATTATCGTGGACCTCGTGAAATGTTGACATAATTATGGACATCATGGAATGGTGACATAATTGTTGACTCCATGAAATGTTGGCATAATTATGGACATCATGAAATGTTAACATAATTGTGGACATCATGAAATGTTGACATAATTGTGGACCTCGTGAAATTGTGACATAATTATGGACATAATGAAATGTTGACATAATTGTGTACATCATGAAATGTTGACATAATTGTGTACATCATGAAATGTTGACATAATTGTTGACTCCAAGAGATGCTGACATAATTGTGGACCCTATGAAATGTTGACATAATTGTTGACTCAATTAAATGTTGACATAATTATGGACCCTATGAAATGTTGATGTAATTGGTGACTCCATGAAATGTTGACATAATTATGGACCCTATGAAATGTTGAAATAATTGTTGACTCAATGAAATGTTGATATAATTGTGGACATCCTGAAATGTTGACATAATTGTGGATATCATGAAATCTTGACATTATTGGGGTGCTTCGTGAAATGTTGACATAATTATGGACCCTATGAAATGCTGACATAATTATGGACCCTATGAAATGTTGACATAATTTTTGACTCCATGAAATGTTGACATAATTTTGGACTCTATGAAATATTGACATAATTGTTGACTCCATGAAATGTTGACAAAATTGTTGACCCCATGAAATGTTGACATAATTGTTGGCACCATGAAATGTTGACAGAATTATTGACCTCGTGAAATATTGACATGATTGTTGACCTCATGAAATGTTGACTTAATTGTGGACCTCATGAAATGTTGACACGATGGTGGAAATCATGAAATGTTTTGATATTTGTTTTAGAACAAACAAAAAAAAGTAAACATCTATGTGACCTAGTTTATGCACAAATAAATGACGAGGGTGGAACAGGTCTACTCTTAGTGTTCCCATTACTGAGGGAGGGGGGGGGGGAGAGAATGGGCGAGAGGGAGCTAGCGAGTGGGATAGATGGAGGGAGCGAGAGAGAGAGAGAGAGAGAGAGAGAGAGAGAGAGAGAGAGAGAGAGAGAGAGAGAGAGAGAACGAACGAACGAACGAACGAACGAACAATCTTTATTTTCAAAGGGATAAGAATTGGGCACGCAGGCCGGTCTGACTTTCTGCCCTTCTTCTTTCTTTCCTCTCATACATTCTTTCATTCAACATCACTTAGGAACCAAATCTTTGACAACAAAGAACAATAAGCATTAAAACGCATGAAAATTAATCAATAATACATGACTCACTGAGGCAATGTTTAACATGGGCATTATAAATACCTAAGGACATATGCCATACATATGGGAATGTTTTTGGCTAGTTGTTGTTTGAGATAATTTACACTTATTATTGTTGTTTTTTTTTGTTTATGGGGGAAGGTAGTCTGTACTGGGGTAGTGTTCAAACAGGTTGCGAATGCATGTATAATGGTTGGTGGTGTCTTTGATTTCTTGTGGTAGATTGTTCCACAACTGAGCGGCAGAGTATGCTAAGCTTGTTTTATATAAGTCTATCCTAGGTTTAAGGACATGGAGTATATTTAGCCGTTCGCTATGTCTTGCTTTATATTTAAACAATGGCCAAAGGTAGCTTGGAGCATTTTGAAATAGGATTTTGTGAATCTGTTTAGCCTTATTAAATAGTAGGCGTTTGTGGAGTGGCAGTAACTGAAAACGTTTATGTAGGTTAGAATTGTTGGTAAGCTTTTCTCCATTAATTAAACGCATTGCTATTTTCTAGAGTGAATAAAGACGTTTAGTTATTGATTTGGAGCCTCCATTCCAGATTGTGGAGCAATAATAAATATGTGTTTATATATGGGAAGTATAGAATATCTTTCTTGTGTTTTTTTTTTTTTTTTTTCAAGGAAATGTTTAATTTTGGCAAGTTGAATTACTTTTTTGACTATATCTTTAACGAGAGCATGAACATGGGAATTAAAGGTTAGATTTTGATCAACGATGAGACCCAGTGCCTTGTGCTCGGTTACACTTTCTACAGGCATGCTACCAATGTGCAACTGAAGAGTTCTGTGCGAGTTCAGAGTGTGCAGTCTTTGCGTGGTTGCTATTAACATAGATTTTGTTTTAGAAATGTTAATTTTCATGCAGGTTGCATGACTCCAGTTAACTACACAAATTATTTCCTGTTGCAAGGATGATTCAAGCGCATTACAATCAAAAGCGTTTGTATATACTGTGCAGTCGTCTGCACATAGATCGCAGGAAGACGAAGTGTGTAAGGGAAGATCATTTATATAAATGGCAAATAACAGAGGGCCCTGAGGTACTCCAATATTAATGGTAATGGCTTTCGATAAAGATTTATTGTGTGATATTACTTGTTTTCTGTCTAATAAAAATGATTTTTTATTAATGTAACTATTAAAAATTACTTTCATTGTTTCTAGTTTTTTAATTAGAATAGTATGATCTATCATATCGAATGCTTTTCCAAAGTCTATAAACACCGCTCCACATAGAGTATTGTTGTTAATATTTTGATGCCAGTTTTCTATCATGTTTGTTAGGGCCGTATGACAAGAATATTTTGGCCGAAACCCTGACTGACTGTCAACTATTAGCTTGTGGTGAACTAAGTGTTCTAGTGTTGTTTTGTGAATGTGCTTTTCTGGTGGTTTGGATAGTGAGAATAATATGGAAATTGCCCTATAGTTACTCACGAGACGATCTTCTAATGACCCATTTTTTAAATGGGGATACACTTTAGCGATTTTAAAGGCTGATGGGAAGTGACCTTTGGTGAGACATTGATTATGTATACAAGTTAGTGACTCGCAGATCGCCGGTACAGCATAGCGAAGCATCCGATTACTGATTCCATCTAGTCCTGATGAGTTTTTGTTATTTAGGTTACTGAGATTAGTAAATACTTCAGTGATCGTCATTAGCGGTATGTTAGAGGGAATGTCTCTATAGCATTTATTCTCACAAAATGATGATAATAAAGATATGTCATGAAGAGAGTCTGGTATTGCAGCCTTCAATTTGTTTATGTCGGATTGAAAGAAACTACTGAATTGATCACATGTAGCCTGATTTGATGGTAATGATTGTGTGTCCTGTCCCCTCTCTTGTTCATAACATATATAGACAACATTTGTAAAGAAACCAGACAAGCAGAGACAGCAAGAATACCGCATGACGAGAACACAGAAGAAGAACCATCTGCAAATCTAACCATTAGAGAACTCCTGTTTGCGGACGACCAAGCACTAATAGCAAAATCAGAAGCTGATTACAAGACCACATGAATAGTCTACTAAACGAAATGTGTAGGGAACATAACATGAAAATTGGCACTAGCAAAACAGAGGTAATGGCTATAACTAAAGAAGAACAAACAACAACAATTCACCTAAACGAACATCCCTTGAAACAAGTAAAGAGTTTCAAGTACCTAGGAAGCATAATATCATCAAATGGCAGATCAGAAGACGAGATCGAAAATAGATGGAATAACGCAAATCAACTCATTGGACAAATGGCACCAATACTAAAGAACAAACATGTTTCAATAACTACTAAGAAAGCACTTTACAACACAATCTTCCTACCAACTCTGTGCTACCAATGCCAAACCTGGACAATGACAGAAAAAGATAAAAGAAAAATCACAACAACAGAAATGAGGTTCCTGAGAAGAATACTCAACGTATCAAGAAGAGATAAGATCAGAAATGAAGAAATCAGGACTAAAGTTGGGGTTATAGCAGCACTAGATTTTATTAGAAAGCAGCAAGTCAAAAGGTTTGGCCATGCAAGTAGGTTACCAGTCAACAGCATGCCACAACAAGCAATGATGTACAGACCAGATGGAAACAGAGGAAGAGGCCGACCACGTAAACGTTGGACGGAGGGAATAGCAGAATCCATGGGAATGTCGATATACGAAGCCCATAATCGGGCACTCTCACGAAGTTTATACTTTGCCTCGACACCGCAAGGTACAAGAGGAACATGATGAGATGAGATGATGAGATGAGATTGTGATGATTTGTGTTTGTTTGTCAAGGTATTAATTGCGTTCCATATATCTTTAGTGTTGGTTTTTTCTATTATTAAGTTCTTAAAATAGTTTTTTTCTTTTCCTTTCGAATAACATATTGAACTTTGTTTCTCAGACTACGGTACGTGGTTAGATCTCTATTTTCATGTGCCCTGTCACAGTCTCTCATAATATCAACTACCTCCTGGGTGATCCACGGGGACTTAGTGTAATGTTTAACTCGAACTTCCTTAAATGGAACATGTTTATCGAATACACTTAGAGAGGTCTTCAGCCAGTGGTCCAGCGCATCATCTGGGCCAGGAAGCTGGTAAACACAGTTCAGAGATGAGTTGAGCAAGTCTTGTAAAAAGACATCTTGATTGAAATTTTTATAATGTCTATATCTTATACTTATGTGTTTGTGTTTTGGAGTTTTGGTACCTCTTTTCGACCACGTGCAACAAACCGGGTAGTCATCGCTCATTCTATTAATAGGTACAGTAAATTCAGTGATGGTGTCAGTACATGTAGTATAAATGTGATCTATAAGTGTTGCAGATGATTTAGTTATTCTAGTGGCTTGTTTGACTAATTGTTGGAAATTATATGACTCTATTATGTTTTCCCATGTTTTGTTTGATTTGTTAGTGTCTATGATGAAGTCACCTAGCAGGATGATTTCTCTCGCATTACTAAAGACTACATCCATCATAGTGGTGAATTTTTCATACCAGATGTTTCCTGCACTGGCGTTTTGATAAATATAGCCAACTACTAGGGGTATGAGATTTTGAAGTTTAACCTCAAGCCATACACACTCAATCTCACAGGTTTCAAAATCTAGCCTGCGGTGGACGTTCAGCGAATTAGAAATATAAACTGCAATACCCGTCTCTTGTTTCTGATAAGGATCTTTTCTAATAACTTTAAAACCTTTGATAGCGATGTCATCATCTGAGATGTTACCATTCAATCGACTTTCACTAACGCCGAACATGTGAAAATGTTGAATAAGTATAAGTGATAGTTCGGGCAGCGTCCCTAACAGATGGCAGATATTTAGACGCTTGACTCTGAGCCCATCTTTACCGAGCCAGTGTTCATACTTATTAGACATTTCAACAATGAAAAAATATATACACACGGGATGAATAAAGTTACGTCGTTTATTACAATATAAACTCTAAAAAACACAGAAATAGTACTATATCTGTCGATATATAGAAATACGTACACAAATCAGTAAGGAGATCAGTGCAGACCCCCCTCAATAGCAGTTAAAACGCAATTAAAAGTATTTTAAAAGATCTACAGCTAAGTACCATCAATTAAAGTAACGTCAAAATAAGTCAATGTTTATAGTTCCGTATAACCTAATACGTTACTAGATCAAGTAATAACCCAATAAGCAGATAAACGTTCCAGGAGAGGCTCTTTCTTGTACTGAGATCCAGTTTAGCTTTGTGCTAGTAAATACCAGGTTGTGTTGGTTGTTGGTATAGCGACATCATAAGAGCATGTCGAAGTGTAGCTGGGCTAAAACATGTGAGGTGAAACCATTCTGGGTTACAATGAAATGGATACTGTTGATGTCTCATGGGTATGTAATGACTACCAACTACAGACGCTGGTTCGTGGCTAACAGGAGGTTGTGGTGGCACGTTGTTGTTGCTGAAAGTTGGTTCCTTGCTGGGGAGAATAGGTAACTATTCTTCATAATTATTACCCTCCTGTGTGAAAGAGGACGTATCGTAAGGACTTGGTGTGGTGGAAGTGTCCCGTCTGGCTTGGATTTCAGGTGCAGTGGTTATGAGTGGTGTGCGCACTTCTGGCCTATTGATACTTGATGTGACGGGAGTATGTCGTCTGGCTTCAGTTTCAGGTGGAGTAGCTAAATATGTCCGACGCGATCCTGTATTGGATGAATGCTGTGTCCGCTCTGGGTATTTGATATTTTTGGCGAATAAGCTGGTGCCCAATGTAGACAAATGTATTTGATCTTTATAAAGGCTCTTTTTGTGTGTGCACCAGTGTCGGATGTACGGATTGATGGCTCAATCCCCAAGAGAGAAAGGTTACTAAGTTCCTCTTTCCCAATGTGATCCTGCCCATTTAATTATATTAACCTTTAATGGCTCAGTTTCTTGAGTCCATAACTAGAGTCTCAGAGAACCAAGGAATACCTCTAGGAAAACAATTACAAGTATTTCCCCTTTATACCCAAACTCCTCTTTTGGTGGTTCCTTGCATCTCCTCTCTCAGTTAACCTAATTTTATGTAGGGTTGTCTTGATTAAATTAATTTACTATGACAAGTAACAAATACACTCATGAAAGGAAATGACTTCCTTTTTCCCCCATCATTTATTAACTACATATTGAGTAATGAACAGCAATACATCAAATACATACATGAAAAAAAAATCAAAAATCAATGACATCAAGATCTTTACACATATATTCAACAGTAACCCCCCTCCCCCCTTCCTAAATATGATTGAGACTACGGGTAATTTGCAGCTAATTTTCCTACAGGTCCTCTGTGGTAGTAAATCTGAAACAGAAAAATTGGTCTGACCTCCCTTATCTTGACAGGAGAGTTCTGAGTTCCTGCTCCAAGCAGTCAATGTGATTCTATGTTTATCTTGTAATCTTCAGAGTGCTGGTCTTCCCCCGGTTGTAGAATAATATTGTTTTAGTTGGCTCTAGATTTCGATTCTTGGCAGTTAAATTATGGTACATAAATGTTACCTCTCCAATAAGACAAATGGAACTTTTGCAGATTGATAGGTTTCTGCCCCCGCTCTCTCATAGAGCATTTAGCAAAGTAGCTTCTATCACCAACGTCAGGTCTGGATCTAGCGGTACTTAGACACTACCTTCATTTCAATGAAATAGCTTAACAACTCATGTCCACCACAAGATGTCATGTCATTGATTTGGTTGAGTTTCCAAATACACTGGCAGCTGCTCCTTTTGGTCCTACTATTCTCACTAGACTTTAATTTTCTTGCGTGTTCGTAGCGAGTTGAGAAGCTACCATTTTCCGCAGGCACAGTCGGCCTTTCTTCTGGTGGCAACGAGTTGTGGTTTGTACAATGAGGCCATGAAACCGGTTGTTGCCGTTTTTATCTCAGCTTTTTCCGTTCCAAGTTTTGGCTTTCCCGTGGACCATGAGTATGTCCTTGTAAATTTAGGATTGTAGAAGTAGGGAACAAACCAACGCTGTTGCGGGGTACTGTTGAATGGATATTGTGGAGAATATTCAAAGTGCAGTTGCCAGCTTGCGAAAAAAATATATCACAACCAGCCTGTGAAGTGAAGAAAGACATGTTATTGATAAACTGTATGTTGTTTTGAGAACAGAACTTCTGCAAAATGTTGTTATTTATGTCAGCTATACGACGCTGGAGTCAATAACTCGGTGATATGATGGATGAGAAGAAAATAGACGAGTTAGGAAAAGTGTGACGTAATCCGTTCAAGAGTGCCAGCAGTTGAGATGCTGTGATTTATTGCTTGTTGATGGTGTCGTTGATACTAATGTGGATGCTTGCTTTTCTAACGTTAAGATTTACAGCCAACCTACTAATCTAGACTGTTAGCCGGTCAACACCAGCCCCAGGTAGTGGGATTATTGAAACAATGTCTTGGTCTGAAGTGGCCATCCGGTCGCTGTATAAGCCTTTCATTAAAGAGTGGTCTATTATAATGTATGTACAATCAGGTCGTGCTGTCTGTACATGTTGGTTGTCAGCACTCCTCGCCTGTTGTTTCATTCATTTACGATTATCAACAGTCTTTATGTATCCACGTGGTTCTCCCGGTGTTCCTTGTAGACATGTATTATCTGTTGGCAGCATGTCATAGCACTGTACGTTTTCTGGTGATTTGTTTGAAGCCTTTCGAACCTATTGCTTATTTTGACGTTTATGGGATAGACTGCTTGTTGTTGTTGTTGTTTATCTTCCTCTGCACGTTGAGTTGTTTTCATAGTATGTATCTGTTCTGGGTGGGACTGAGCTTGCCCAATATTCCTCAAGGATGAAACAGTTGCTTGGGAATTATATGCTTCTTCGGTTGGATCGGTTGAGGACACATTCTGTAAGGTTTGAACTGTTTTTCTCAGAAACAAATTTTCTTCTCGCAGGAGCGCAACTTTTGTCTTGAGAGCATTGTAATCACTGCTTATCTTGTTGTTTGCTTCGATGTTAGTTGAAACAGTGACAATTAACGCCTTTAGTGATTGTTCTAATTCTTCAATGCGCTGTGGACAGTCGTACGAATGTCCATTGATAGTAAACATGCTATTGTTGTCTGAGGCAGGTAATTCTTCAACAACCTCCACGTTGGGTTCATTGTTGTTCTGGATGCGCTCCATTAGGTATTCAATGGCCAAGAGCAATGGTGGGTTGGCAGGCATCGTGTTGATGTTGTCCTGTGCGCTCTCCGTATGAATCAGTTGAAGCAAATTGTTAGCTGATATGCTGTCTACAGCTGTGGTTGCGAGCTGTGTAGATTCGGTGAATGACTGTATCGAGTTTTCAAGCTAGACAAAGTCTAGGTTTAGCCAAGAATTAATGTTTTGAACATTTCCCTGTGCCATCAACTTATTCTTCGAGTGATACACATGTATCGTAATCACTGGCGTCGTAATCAGGTCTTCAAATAAAAAGGGCCCCGCGCTTATCTTCTCTGGATTCAATTTGTTCAAGCTTGTGGTAGTTCAGAATACAAGTTCGGAATGCCTCATGGTGGGGTGTGTTATTGAATAATACCGTAACGCATTGGCCTGAGTTGGTGTGTTTGACGACTAGACTAGCAGGATTCATACATCTGGATAGCTTGTTCTTGACTGCCTTCTCTTTGTTTAGTGTGTAAGTTTTATTGACAGCGGATCGTAAACCGGAACGAGAGAGAGAGAGAGAGAGAGAGAGAGAGAGAGAGAGAGAGAGAGAGAGAGAGAGAGAGAGAGAGACAGAGACAGACAGACAGACAGACAGACAGACAGACAGACAGACATAAAAGGGCGAGACACAGACAGACTGACAGACAGACTAACAGACAGACTAACAGACAGACTAACACAAACATGCAGGTGACAGAAGAGAAAGAGAGAGAGAGAGAGAGAGAGAGAGAGAGAGAGAGAGAGAGAGAGAGAGAGAAAGAGAGAGAGAGCAAAGGCTGCTGGTTGTCACGACAATAGCACCACTTGCTTCCTTGGCATCTGAGCAGCTTCAGTGTGTCCATGCACTCCGTTTGACCCGGACCACACAGCCATCCGTCAACAACACTGCATCGCTGTCGCCAGTGTTTTCGTGAATTTCAGCTATGATATTCGTCTCTGCTGCGGTGGGACTTTGCTCCCCGTGAATTATGGCAAGCGTGACGTGGACTGAAATGGTAGTACGGGTATTTGCGAGCAATGGTTTCCACTCTTTTTCTAGACTGATGTCTGTGAGTCTGTATACTTGCGGGCTGACATTCTTCAGCACGTCCCAGCCATGATCTGTCCCTCTTCAGTGATTTCCTGTTAGGTGTTAGCAGTACAGCATAGAGTTTGTGTTGTACATCGGTCTTCACTTTAAGGTGATCACATGCTCTGGCCAGTCTTAGCGAGCTATTCATAGAGGGAAAGTCTAGTACAGTGGTTCTCAACCTTTTTTGGCCCGTGCCCCCTTCACCATATTTTCAGAACGTCATCCCCCCCCCCCCCCCCTTTTCGTATTTCCTACCTAACAATTTGGCCCGTGGCCCCCTTCACCATATTTTCAGAACGTCATTCCCCCCTTTCGTATTTCCTACCTAAACATCCTGCCACCGCCCGTACACAGTATACGTAATGATGGAAGCTAAATTTAATAGCACATACTAAAACAAGTCTAGACGTCCATATAAAACATGATTTGTGGGTCTATTTACTTTATAAATTGAATTTTAGAAGGGTGAGATGGACGGAACTGTACAGTATGAATGGAAAAACAATATCAAGTAATCGGTTCTTGCATTAACGCGATCTTGAAAACAAAAAAAACTGTCATTTACTGCCAATATAGTACCCTGCGGTGTATGGCAGAGGGGTCTTTGAGCCTGAGGAATTAAGGCCGCCTGGCTAGTGCAGGTTAGGATTTTCTTTTTTGCCCCCGACAGAAAAAAATCCGACACCTTACCGAGGGATGGAACCCGGGCCTCCCGAATGAGAGTCCGGCGTTCTAGCGTCTCGGCCAGCCGCTCCTCCTTGAAATAATCTTAATTCCCCCCCCCCCCTCCCCCCTGGAAACCCTAACATTTCCCCTTGGGGGGAGGGGGGAATTACCCACCGGTTGAGAACAACTGGTCTAGTAGATGTCACACGGTTGGACAAGATGAGTCTCATAGCTGGACAAGGTGTGTATCCGGTGTATCACATGTCGCTTTGTTTGTGTATTATACCACAGAACAAGATAGGAGAATGCTCGGTATATTTAATAATATTGAATGTTTCATACCATTTGCAGGGCGTTGCCATTAATACCAGCTTGACTTTCCACGCAAATTTACGTTCAGTATTGGAATATATCAAGCACATGATCACGGGATCTCGCATGGGGAAACATAACTTCATGTGGACCTCATGTTCAGAACTAGACAAATATCAATGAATCAATGTGGAGCTCATGGAAGGAACTAGACAAATACTAGTGAACCAGTGTAGAGCTCATAGAGGGAACTAGAAACATACCAGAGAACCAAGAGGTGAGAAAAATATGCTGACGATGGATAGGCCATACAATGAGAAAACTTGAGAACAGTATAACTAAAAAAGCCTTAGACCTGAACCCGACGATCAAAATAAAGAGAGGAACATCTAGAATTTGACAACAATGTACTTACTTGGTGAATCTAAACACAGAAGTCACGAACAATATGTTGCACGATTTATTGCCTGGCATATTTCGCCTCATCTCGTCAGGTGCATACTGCAGAGTTGAATACCATATTCAATGAGCAAATGAATAATACTTCAGCTGGAACAATTACAACACATAGTCACGGGTATTATTCCAGTGTGGAAAATCTGTTGTTCCCACGGTATACAAGTATTGTTCCAGTGTGGAACATCTGTTGTTCCCACGGTATACAAGTATTGTTCCAGTGTGGAACATCTGTCGTTCCCACGGTATACAAGTATTGTTCCAGTGTGGAACATCTGTTGTTCCCACGGTATACAAGTATTGTTCCAGTGTGGAACATCTGTTGTTCCCACTGTAATTTCAAGTTTGACACGAACTCTGTTAGTTCCAGTCGGTGTTGTGCAAATACGGAAAAGGTTCGTGGTAAAGAAGGAGTAGAAGAGAGAAAACGAGAGAGAAGAAAGTGGCGAAAGAGAGATTGAGAAAGATCATGAGATAGGCAGAGATTAAGAGAAAGAGACATTTTCAAAAAAGATACAAAGAGTGAAAGAGAAAATGTAGAGAAAGACAGACAGACAGACAGACAGGCAGGCAGGACAGACAGACAGACAGACAGACAGACAGACAGACAGACAGACAGACAGACAGACAGACAGACAGACAGACAGACAGACAGACAGACAGACAGAACGAAAGAAAGAAAGAAAGAAAGAAAGAAAGAAAGAAAGAGAAAGAAAGAAAGAAAGAAAGAAAGAAAGAAAGAAAGAAAGAAACGAAAAATAAATCAAAGATATGGCTTGTGCACTGACAAACAATTTTACCATAAATGATTTTGATAAACAGAACAAATAAGCGTAATTATTGTTGACAAACCTGCTTCTGGTGCGCTGACTACCCCAGCTGGGCTTGCTGACGTCATTAAACTATCAGTTGTGAAAGAAACAAACAACATTCATTCTCAGTGGTAAAAACTCCCCCGGAGAGGCAAGCACGACAGGAGGCTTCTGATTATCAGAAGTAGTCGCGCCCCCCCCCCCCCCCCCCCCCCCCCGCCGAATGTTTCGGCCTCTTTAATTAATTTCTTTACAATCTCAAGGGGCGTCCGGTCTAGGTCATGACTCTCGGACGTCTTTCTCCTGCTTGGGTATCGAGACGTTTTCCTGGTCGACATCGCTACGTGTGACTGCCCAGGCGCCAACATCGGACACCCAGTACATCTACCAACGTTGACCCAACACCGTGACTATCCGTGGGAAAGCCAGCTTCTTCCTCCGGCAGTTGGCCGCAGTCTCCGCCTTTGCCTTGATGGCTAGCTATGACCTGAGAGTAGCATTATTGCTGCGTTGCCTTCTTCATATCCGGTTCACGACTTGCAGATTCAGCCTCTTGTACTCCCACAGTGGAAGCCAGCTCTTCATCTGGGCTGATTCTATTAAGGCTTGGGCCTCCTCCTGGACCCTCGCCCTCGCTGCGAGACGAGATCCTTGCAAGACTTACTACTCAACCACAAACGCTCGTTGCCGGCGCTTGGCAACAGAAGTTCAACTTTTGCTGGCATTTCTGATTCTGGTGATAGATACACCCAGTATGGGTGCCCTGTTCTTCCCTGGTGGGATGGCTCCCGGGACCGTGGCAGTTGTTTTCTTTTGCATTGTAAGGTTACAATGGTCTGGAGAGGTTTTGTGTTACAGAGGTTGTTCTTTTTGAGTGATCGTGACTCACATTGCAGGCCAAGTTGACCCATTTACTGCGTATCCTTGCCCTACCCCACATTACGCTTGCCCCATAGCCAGCCCGAGGCTTTCTGCGCTGCCTCGCCCAGTATTTTAAGTGCCGGTGTCCTTGCTTGTCCCTTTACATCTAGTTGTTTCACCACGTTGTGTGCAGAGTTGGTAGCAAGGCCTCTTGCACCCATCTCATTGGTGAATAGCCTGACGGTGTATCCTTCCTGTCTCAGGCTTGCGACCATGTCACTGTATTTCTCCATCTTGTAAGTGTGCTGCTCCTCGACTCTTGACTGGAAAGGAACAGTCAGCTCGATTAGTACTAACTGTTGAGTGGACGTAGAGCACGCTGCAATGTCTGGTTGCAACTGAAACTGCAGGATTTCCGATGGGTATTTGCCACGGTCCTGCAGTTCTACTGTTAGTTCCCAGTCTGCAGGGCTCCCGAGCATGGATGGCAGGCTGTCAGGGCAGTGGATTTTGCTGTTCGACTTTTGCCCATCTTTTGCGAAGTGTATCCACCCGCTTTGACAACAGTCCCCTTGTTTGCCTGGAGTCTTGCTACATGCACTATGGCTGCCAGTTCAGTGAGACCTTGTTGTGGCGCCACGTGAATCGGCCTTGTCCAAGGGCCGCTCTGCATGCAGACATTACGTTGTCTACGATCTGACCCCTTTTGGTCTGCGTGTTGCTACACAGGGGACATGTTGGATCTTCGGATATACCCCATATGACCAGGGTAACAGCTGATGGCAGGAGGTCGTAAAGTGATCTGACACGGAACGCATTCTCAACGGCACCAAGCGCCATATGTAACTCCATGAGAGGGACTTTTGCAGAGTTCCCTCCCATGCCACCCACTGATCTTGTTGTGGCTGCTGCACCGCCTTCTACATTCGCTTGTCGTCTTCGCCTTCATGGATCTCCTGGACCACCGTGTCTCTGCGCTGCCTAGCCGATGCCTTTGACCACCATAGTGTATCGCTTTGGTAGCCAAAGCCTTGTTTGTTGGACTCGGTATGTCCCATCACTTCCTTTAGCTGGAGCGAACTTTGCGCCGATTCGACTGCCTCGTCAATCTTCCATTTCCTTCCCGTCCTCAGCGTCGGCTGGGAGCCGCTCATTGTTACATCTTGGGAGTCGCGCAGTCGTTATAGCGAGCCTGGCTTTTCCGACTTTGTATTCCTCGACAACAAACGTGAACGGAAGCACGAGTTTGGACTTATTTGAGAAAGTACAACGCTACGTCTGTCAGACATGGTGACAATCCTTGTGGCTTTGCTGACTTTCTTTTCTAACGCCTCTACCGTGCTCGTGCACACGTCGTAGATGAGAAGTACCATAGCAGCTTCGGGATCAGTATGAACTGGAGGCACTAGATCTTGAACTTTCCGATGAGTCTAATCTTATCGATGGATCCTAGACCGTTATCAGTTGTCCCGCGTATGTGTTGTACTACGTTCTTGTCCGCAAGAGAGTAATCGCTCCATCACCGTGGGGATCGCCTGGTTGGTCACCTTGAATGCGATTGCCGCCATCTTGCCCTTAACTGCCGACAGGCTTCTCGATTTCTTGGGTTTGAAGCTCATCCTGCACCAGTCGATCAGTTGATCCAGCCTTTGGAGCATGCGTTGACTATAACTCTCATCTGGTGTCAGAATTATCGTGTCGTCCATGAAGGTCTTGAATGACGACATTCTACATTCTTCCTTGAATGTCAGTCCTTGCGCGTAGCCGGAAGCCGCAGCCAGAACGACCTGCATAGCCATGACAAATGATTCCACCTCGGGGGCTTGGCGTCGACACCTACTGTAGGTTCTTCTGGCGACACCAACCCTTTTATTTCTCCGAGTGGAACATCGTGATGTTCATCAGAGCACGAGTGTACCAGATGCTCCCCCAGCTCCTCTTTCTCGATGCAGAGGGTGCCGGATCATGGCTGTTAGAACAAGTTTCTTGCGAATTGGAATTTGTTCGCGGAATACATTTTTCACATGCTCTCCACGTTTATTGACTGTTTCTGCAGAATCGTTCTGTTCGGCAGAGGGCGCTGTGAGTGCCGGATCATGGCTGTTAGAACAAGTTTCTTGCGAATTGGAATTTGTTCGCGGAATAAATTTTTCACATGCTCTCCACGTTTTTTGACTGTTTCTGCAGAATCGTTCTGTTCGGCAGAGGGCGCTGTGAGTGGCTTTGAGGTGCTGCCACACCTCTCGCAGGCCCTTTTTCTTATTTATATCTGCCTTTTTTAAATCATCTAAGATCAGCTCTCTTTTGAGCTCTCACCTCAGCGATTAGCCTTTTCCGACTGGTCATCTGCGGACCTTTAACCTTCTTCCTCTCACTGCCAACAAATTGACACAGGCAGTAGAGGTAATAATTTCTCCAAATCTCTCTATTTTCTCATTCAACGGTGTATCTTTAAGTTCGTCATCTAATACTTGGGACAGAATGTTCTCAAGGCGTCCCCATGCCTTCCTTTCGCAAGCAGGTGGTTGCCATGTTGTTGGTGGGTTAAAGATAGGCTCGTATTGTTAGACCAACCTCATGCATTTTTTTGTCTAAGCGTTTCACAAACGACAAATAAACATTGACGAAATCGTTTCAGTGGGAACATGCATTTAATAATTAGTACCTCACAGCGCACAGCTCCGTTGTTGACTTAGGTCGTCCCACTTACTGTGTTACGTTGCATATTGTTGTCAAACAGGTATCTGTTCATCAATCATCATCAAGTGCCGTGCCGGCTGGCGTAGGCGTTCATGGCTCTCCACAGATCTCGGTATTTGGTGTTCTGGATCAACTCTGCTGATGATAATCTTCTATGCCACCGTCTCAATCCATCCAGCATCATTTCTCTTGGTCTGTCTCTGCCTCTCTTCCTCTCGATCTTTCCAGTTGTCACGATGTTCTCCATGTCCTCTCTTCTTATCACATGACCAAAGAAAACTGTTTGTCTCTGTCTTATTGTTGTATATAGTGTCCTAGTTTCATTAGCCTCTTTCAGGCAATCGTTGTTAATTAATCTGGCAGTCCAAGGAATTCGCAACATTCGTCTTAAGAACCACATCTCTGTTGCTTCTAAGTTCTTCCTAATTTGTTCATTTACATTCCAAGATTCGCTGCCATACAGAAAAACTGGTTCTATATAGCATTTTAGCACTCTCTTTCTTACATTCATTGATAGCGACTTATTGCATAAGATACTCTTCATTTTCTAAAATGCGGCTTTTGCCTGCCATATTCTGCTCTTAATCTCTGTCGTACTCCTAGCTTTATCTGTTCGTAACTACCCTCTTTATTTTCCATTTTAATTGCTGCTACTTGGTTTCGGTATATATTCTTTATTATTCTTAAATCTTTCCCATATATATATTCCAACATTTTAATCATCTCATAATGTTTTACTTTATCAAATGCCTTAGTATAATCTATGACGCATAAATATACGTCTCTCTGTTTCTCTATTGACCTTTCTGTTAGTGTTCGTAATATATATATTGCATTGTTTGTACCCTTTCCTTCCATAAAACCATACTGTTCTTCACTAATTTCCATTTTTATTTTCTTTCTTGTTCTCATTACAATTCTGAGTAGAAGCTTAGTGACATGGTTTATGAGGTTAATTGTACGAAAATCTTCACATTCAATTGTGCCTGGTCTCTTTGGTATTGCTATAAATACAGATTTCAGCATATCGCTCGGTTAATATTCGCTGTTGTAAATATCATTCAGCATTTTGGTTAATATATCTACCCCAAATTCTCCCAATACTTCTAATTCTTCTATTGTG